>JAJMLK010000264.1:0-14739 GCA_030564145.1 Williopsis takata
ATAAATGGTAAACATTTTCAAGTCGAGTTAACTGGGCTTCCGTACAGCAGAAAAGAGAGGGTTGATTTATGTCAAGTTAGCCTTAAAAAAAACTAGGAAAATCCATTACACTGCTTCTGTGGTATACTGGAAGTCACCCATCAATCTACAAAGGCATCACAGAGAGGGTTTGTGCTTTGAGGCGCACCAAGGCGTGAGATTTACTTCCTAGGTCTGCGCTTGGTCATTTACTGCAAATGTGGTCTGGTGCATGATCCTAAACGCCGAGTACACCGCCTGAAGCAACCAGAGACACACAGCTCAACCAAATGTGTAAAAAAAGATGGAGTGGTACCCTACTTTTCTTTTCTTTTTTGGTTGTCTGCAAGCATCATCATGCCACCACAGAGAGAGAAAGTGTCAGGTTCCACATGTGAACAGATGTTGCACATTCTCGTTGGATCAAATAGGCGTAGGCAACATTTAATAAAGTGAAATGAGAAGGTGGTACCTGCAAGAAGACGAAAGCTTCCGGAACATACAATTCTATCACGTCAATTTGCATCACGTCAGAAAAAAAAAGTCATAAGTTTCATTTAGTCGTCACAAGTGTTCTATTATCGGAGACACTTCAATTCATCTTTTCGTAGTAGATCATATTGTCATTAACGAGAGCCTTCAGCATCGTTCGGCTAGGCTTGTGCCGTGGGTTTTTGGTATCAATATGGTTCAGCACCTTCTCCACCGGATTTGAGACAGAGCGATTCCTTGGTGACTGATCATCAGCCATCGCCAATTCTTCAAAGTATTTCTTTCTCATCTGCACCGGGTGTAAAAAATCCCGCACATTCAGAGATGCGGATCTCTCATCACTTTTCCTGATGTCATGAGCTACACAACTTTCGGGTGTAGATACTTCATGAATGTTAGAGGGAAAAGAAGAAGAAGAAGAAGAAGAAGAAGAAGAAGAAGAAGAAGAAGAAGAAGAAGAAGAAGAAGAAGAAGAAGAAGAAGAAGAAAAAGAAGAAGAAAAAGAAGAAGAAGGGGTTGACGGAAGAACGAAAGCTTGCACAACTTCATTCCCCACCAGATTACCGGGTCTGTCCTCTTTGCCCATATCCTCAGTCGAATTGTTCTCATTGGTGCTCAACTTGATTTGATGGCCCTGAGGAAGCACTACTGCTCCATATGTAACCGCTTCTGGTTCTATAAGATGGTTTGGGGTATAGACATCGACGGATTTCAAGCTTGAAATACGACTCATCAATGGCGTTACCGGTCCACTTTCCGAACCGCTAGAGTTTTCATTTGCCCTCGTACCAGCATCATAGCCAAGCGATTTCGACACTTCTTTGTTATTGTGGTTTGTTATAACATTGGCTTTTAAAACCCGTTCATAAGCCTTGATGTTCTTCTCGTCGATTTCGCCATCCTCTATCACAAGATCAAAGTCCTTCTTGATAATTCTCTTCTGGAATTTCCAGCTCTTTGGTAAAAGCTGTAGCATATCAGAGAGTTCTTGAGTCTGTAGACGAGATTTTCTTCCATCAATAACACTTTCAGGCTTCTTGATGATTCTCTTTTCTTTCAACTCTTGAATACTTGGTCTCTTTCGAAGACCCTTGTTTAATGAGTCCCTTCTCAGATTTCTCTGGAGGGTCGTTGCAGCTGTCAAAACATCTGGATTCACAGTGAGATCCTTGCTCGGTAAAATATGGTGCTCGTACAAAAGAGTTGCATCGGGTCTCATCTTGATCATATAGTTCAATCTCTCCCTAGTGTAAATCAACCGGCGTCTTGTAACAAAGCGTTCGTTCGAGACATTTCGCAGGTATTGGCAAGTCTTGCTCAAATTTGTCAAGTCAGGTACATCTAAGAAGATGAGTACTTTCAACAGAATCTCCAGGGGAAGATCCATTAACCTAAATGGTCCCGAATGGTTTGTCATCACCTCCTGTGAGAAGTTTATCGTGAGAAAGTCCATGATCTCGGAAGGTTTTGAAGAATAAAAAGTCCCGCAGAGCCTTTGGTTTAATTCAAAAGTTTCAATATTCATGTAGCGTATGAAAACTTCCGGTATCAAATTCAAGAGCAAATAAGAAGAGTGGATGGGGTTTGTGTCCGTTTGGTTCAACACTCAAAGCTGATCAAGCGGGCTTCCTGCGTATATGTGTCTGAACTGTTAACAGTATGGAAAACCAAGCGAAGAAGAAAAGAAAAAGTGTGGTCTTCCCCCACCACCTATCTGTAAAGTAGCCCTCTCAGTTTACCCTTGTGTTGTGTGTGGATGGCCATGGAGTGACACAATTTTTCCCACTTGGTGTGTTTTTTGTTTTGATGTTCCAAAGCGGGAAGAAACCCACCAATTTGTTACCTAATGTAGTAACTTTCCCTATTTAGGTGAATATAGACATATGGATTTCTTTGATTATGTAATCATTCAAATGTTGGTGTTTGGATGTTTTTCTTTCCCCTTTTATAAACGGTAAGGGACACACTTTATGGTTTTTTTTTTTTTTTTGGTCCTGTCTCCCTTTGTTTGTTGTGTGGGGCCAGAAATCTGGAGCACAAACGCTCACGGAAACGGAGAACACAGATATATATAAAGAAAAGAGGACACACAGCGCCAAAGCACATAACGAATAGCAAGCAATAGAAAGTATCTGGAATGAGTGTTAAGTGGCCACTGAGGCCATTGGTACGCTTTCCAAGTGATGCGCTGCGACAGCAGCAGCGGTATTACGCCCTGGCGTGGAACCCCTTCAGTAGATCCAGGGCAGCGACCATGGAGAAAGACCAGCAGAAGGACGAGCAGGAAGTAGTGGTACCACAGCTCGTTGATTTGAGACAGCAATTGCGTTCTACAAACGATAGCAAGTCATTGGGCGATGTACTGAGGTCCTTGCGACAGCTTGAACCGCGAGGCGCCCAGACCTTTACCACTATGAACGATGTGATCAAGAAGCTTGACAAAGTTGACGCAACGAGCTATTCGAACGTTGTTGGTGATGCTGCAACAGTTATAATCCCAGGTATGTCCTGTGAGGAATGCCTTGAACTGTTGCAGTGTGTCGTGCTTGGCATCACAAGGGAGAACTACCAGAGCGCCAGGTTTGTTCCGCGACTGTACCTGCAACTGATGAAGCACGCAGAAGCTAGTAGCGATACTGCAACGATGAAAACGGTGTTTGGCCTCTTTATAAGCTATCTTGTGACTCTTGGCTTCGATGATCAAGCGGTCAAGGTGTTGAATGGATTTTTAGAGCAAACCGTCGTTTCCAAGCATGAGATTGCCAATACCCTTGTGGAGGCACTCTCTCAAGACGTTGAAATTCATCCATCTTTGGTGAAAGGGTTTTTGATGGTATTTCCGGATGCCAAATTGATGTTCTCTGGTATAAAAAAGACTGTGGAATTTCTTCAAAATAGAGAGCACTCTCTCTTTGCCATTGACCCCAATGATCTCGAGGGAATTGAGTTCCTTATGGATGCAGTCATTTCGTCACCGCTGAGAGGAAGCCCTGATGATGATGAACTAATATTGAATAGCCTTATGATCTGTGAGATATTGAATGGTCAATTCGTGGAGAAGGAACAGCGTTTACTAGAGACTATTCAGCTTGGTGGGATCACTTCAGAAGAGGTTGCATTGCTGGCTACAAAAAGATCTTTGGTGAACGGGCGGTGTACCCATGCGGATGCCCTAACCTGGCTGAGACTTATGGATCGATATCCACAGCTGAAACTCGCTTGGACTGTTTATCTCAATGGATTCGAGACTGTTCCAGATGAGCTGATAAACGAACAGACTTTGAACCTGCTCATTCTTGCCGTTGCCAGCTCTCATGAATCACAATTACCTCACCTTTTTGAGTTCTTTGCAACTTCTCCTGTTGAGTTGACACGCGAGTCGTTCGAGATCCTTTTAAGCAAGTACATCTCTACAGGCAACTGCGAACTCTTGGGAAAGGCGTTTGATGATTCTCTTCTCCATGGAATTGATTGGAGTGATAACCCAATATTGCACAAATTCTTTATCACAATGGCATCGGCACCTGGAGCTGAGGTTAAAACAGTCTTTCAACTGTCCAAGAAGATCAAAATCTATTTACCATATTTGGATGCTGAAGGGTATAACTCGCTAATGAAGTTGATCTTGCAAAACGAATTCATCCAAGATGCCATTGTGTCTTTTAAGGAGGAATTACCCCCTCTAGATGGGGATGGAAAATACTCTCAAAACAACTACCCATCGTTATATAGCACCATCTTGCAGTGGTGTTCACAATCCGCTACCTATCCCGAGGATATCCACAAGCTATACACGGCATTTGGTAAGAAATTCATCATCCCAGTCGATTTCTATTTCCCATTGATCAAAAGATTGACCGAACTGCATAGACCAGACTTTGCATTCCAGATATTCCAAGATATGAAGAGAATCCACAGAACAACTGGCTCGATTCCTCCGCCTACACCAGATGTTTACATCCATCTTTTTAAGTCTTTTGGACACGAATTGTACACCGATGGTGTCGAAACTTTGGATGCCATCTATAAGACCGATCTCACAATCAACAACTCAATTCCATTGCTCAATTCCATTCTGGATGCTTACACCAGCTTACAGAACTTTAGCAAGGTGTCACAAACTTACTCTAAGATCCTAAGACATCCCCAGGGACCGAACAATGAGACTGTTAGCATAATGCTGAAGGCTCATAGTCTTCTATCGTTGGAAAATGTTAAGGATTATTGGAATAATCTGGATGAGATTAATATCTTGCCAAACGAGGACAACTATAAACGTTACATCATTGCACATTGCTATCATGGAGACTCTCAGAGAGCCTTGGCCATAACCGATGAAATGAGCGAGATGGATGTCCAGGTGAATGATGATATCGTTAAAACGCTGTATGAATGGAGTGATGACAAGCAAAAGGTTGAGAACTGGGCTATGGAAGAGCACGCACAGATCTGGAACGACGTTGGTAGTGATGTGAAAGCTCTTGTTGCCCTAGAATCTGATGAGGTTGTTGAGCCTGGTATGTCAGTTGAGGAGATGAAACTCATCAGAACTTGAAGATTATTTATAACGATATTTATTTATTTATTTATTGCATCAAAAACATTTGTGATTATCATATCATCATTATTATTATCATCATCGTCATACTTTTCTCTGTAGGCCAGTGTTATTCACCTTTGTGGCAAATCTAAGCGAGTTGATCGTTTCGTTCAAGTTCTTCTCCAAGGGGGAAATGTTGACAAACATCAAGGTCTTCGAATCCTCTATCAAGGAGTACTGTAACAAGTACGTCAATTTGGAGTTTCGGAAAGGAATGTGCTTAGAGTTGGGGTCACCGAGTGCATAAATCACATCGCCCAAGCAACTCAACGATTTGTTGATGGCTTGAGTCTCCTTAAGACGGTCACCAGAAACTTGAGACTGCGAAATACGTTCTGATCCCGCTAAATCGATCAAATTTAGGACACTTGTGTAGTTTTCACCTGTTTTGTGGTTTGTTACTTGGATTCTAATCACACACACCGTATGGGATCTTGAAGATCTCTCGTTTGCTTTGGTGGAAGCAACAGAACGATTATCCAACGCTCTCTGAAGAGTCTTGTTCATCTCCACAGGGTCAGTGAATTGTGTACGAGTGATGTTTGTAATATACGTTTGCCTTGTGGATTGGTCATGCTTAATTTCATACCTTGTCTCATCTGTCCCGCTGGTCATTAAGTCCATGATGCTCTCATTGTATATCTGTAAGAACTCTCCACAAATCTTGAATGCGAATCCACGTTGTTGCAACTTGTTGCATGTATCAAAAATCTGTGTCACTGTTTGTGGGATGATACCATCTCCATTGGACATGGTATGGGTCTTTCCCGATCCAGTCTGTCCATAGGCAAATATGCAAACGTTGAAACCATAGAGGGCACTCTGAACCAACTGGGAAATCTCCTCAAAGATTTCAGGGTTTGTGGAATGCTGTTGGAACACCTTGTCAAACTTGAAGTTATGCTTCTTGACTCCGCTGGATGATAAAGGTCTTGTCTTTGTTTCTTCAATTTCAATCTCTTGTTTTACCTCATCGTTATCCGGTACCTGTACTTTTAATTCATCTTCGTCCTCTTCGTTTGGTATTTTTGGTCTAATTCTGCAGAATACTCTGATATTTCCCTTGAGCTCTTGAAGTTTGTTGTGTGCCTTGCGTCTCTTGTCCTCTTCTAGCAGAATGGCTTTGTCGAACGACTCTGTGAATGTTCTCTTCTTAACCATATCCTGCTGGATGTTGACTATCATTTCATTTGTGAGTTTAATATAGTCACGAAGGGACTCAAGGTCTTGTTTGAGATCTCTGAGCTTGTTCTGTGATTCCTGTGTGGCTGCTTTCGCCGACTCGACCGAAGAGATCTTTGATCTTTTCTCTTCTTTTAAGTTCTCATAGTGGTCCTCTTTGGATTTAGCCTCCAGATCTACCTTGAGCAGATCAGAATCAAGCATTTTAGACTCTTCTTCCAATTCACGGCGCTCTTTGATTATGAATGCGCGTAGTTCTTCTTCCTTCTGTTTCATCACAGTGGTGAGTTTTGCCACGCTTTCTTTGTACCGTGAATCATCTGTTGCAATCTCCCTTTGAAAGCTTTGAATTTGGAGCACCAAATGCTGCTTCTTTTCTTGAATCTTTCCAACTTTGTCAGCCAAGTTTCTCTCAATCTCAGCTTTGTACGACCTCTCCATGTTGTACATCGATGTGTCATTGTCCAACTTCATTTCCTTCTCTTTGAGTTCATAGTTTCTCATGCTCTCCGCATGATTGCTCAAAGTTTCTGCTTGAAGCACTTCCAACTTATTAGACAAGATTTTCATCTTCTTCTGTAGGTCGGAAAGTGTCTCCTCGTACGTCTGATGCTGAAGTTCAAACTTTTGGATCGTTGTTCGAAGAGTTAGCGTCTCACTTTTAATGTTTGAGAGGATACTCTCTTTTAATTCCACTTCTGTTTTCAACTGTCTGAGCTCATCTCTCGTGCTCTGTGACGGTTTTGATCTCAGGGCCTCAGACAAACTACGTCTCGCCTCAGATGCAGGTGGCATTGTGTCTCCCTGTGTGTTTACTGGAGACTTGTAACCGTATAGTGTCATGTAGGACTGTGACTTTGTGGGTGTCGTCGTCGGTGGACGTGGAATCGCTGACGGCTTCACTGGTGAATTCTTCTCTTCAGATGCCTCCATCTTACCAGTTTTAATTGCCTTACAAAAGAAACGGAACAGAGATGAAACACAACGTGAGGAAGAAGAAGAAGAAGAAGAAGAAGCCAACTGAAAAGTAAACAAAAGATTATGTAATGCTGTACCAGCCACTGATCCAGACCCCCCCCCCCCCCCCCCCAAAAAAAAATCCAATCAGCCACTTACTTCCTAAATTGGAAACGAGCTTCGCGTATATATATGTGGCTGGTGGGATGAGCACCATCCAGACACCACAAAAAATAATGCTATATTGCTTATATAATCAATTTACCTCCAGTGTGTCTATATTAGGTATATTTCCCTAATAGGCAAAAGGTTACATAATTTCGAGGAGCTCATCGCTGCAATTTTTTCCCTATGAAGGGACAAACAATAAATAGGAACACACAATAGTGACGTGTATTTTTCAACTCTAGCAGTTTTATCATATTGACAATGTCAAAAGCAACAATCACTGTGTCAATGAGAAAGGCCCCTGAGGCCAAAGTCTCCTTGAAGAGAAACTTGGACCAGGTTGCGTCCTCTGAATCTGAAGAAGAGGTTGAGAGCCAAGACGAAGTCAGTGCAAGTGAAGATGACGATGACGATGAATTGAACGATGAGGTGGACCTCGATGCCGTGAGTTCATCTGGTGAAGAAGAGAGTGATAGCGATAGCGAAAGGGATGAGGATGTCCCAAGGCTAAAGAAGAGAAAGAAAGCTGTGGATGATGGTTCTTCGTCATTTGCCAGCGCAGTTACGGCCATCTTGGGTTCCAAGTTGAAAGCATACGACAGAAAGGACCCAATCTTTGCCCGTTCGAAAGTAACAATCAAGAAGGCAGAGAGTGAAAAGTTGGAGGCAAAGGCCAAGAGAGAACTCTTGGCAGAGAAGAAGAAAGTGTATGACAAGGACAGAATCAGAGACCTTCTCCCGAAGGATGACTCTACTGCCAGAGCCATCCTGGAACATGAAAAGAAGTTGAAGAAGATCGCACAGAGAGGTGTTGTGCGTTTGTTTAACGTGATCATGACTACTCAGAATAAGACCAATGCCGAAGTATCGCAGACAAAGGTGCTCGATGGTGACAAAAGGGAGAAGTTGATCTCTGAGATCTCGAAGGAGAAGTTCTTCGACTTGGTTAAGGCTGCCGGTGATGACTGAACGTGGAACATCTACGATAACTCCAAACAAAAAAAAAAAAAAAAAAAAAAAAAAAAAAAAAAAAAAGAAGAAAGAAAATATGCTATGTACATTAGAATTGAATGGATCAAACTCATTCGCTCTTTTTAATACCCTGTAACCTTCTGATTGCCCAATTCAATCCGATAAATTTGACCTCCTGGTCACTTTCACCTTCGGTTAAAGTGTATTGTTTCCACCATTTAGGATCGCTGAATCTCTTATCCTCTTGTGGGAATCCAATCTCATGTCTAATCTGTGCAACATGTTCCCTCAACTCGTTGGCCAATCTTGATCTCAAGTCTTGAGCCTTCTTGCCAAATTTCAACTCATCAGTCAAGTGTTGTGCATCTTTACCGTACTTCTTTACCAGATTCAACCATTCCTGTCTATATTTGTGGATGATGGCATCGTCTATAGGTTTAGAGATGTGTAAATGAACTTCGGATCCAATGTTCGATGGCAACATTCTGTTCACCACACCTTCACTGTCAGACTCTGGAGCGATCTTTTCAAATCCATAGCCGAACATCGGCAGTACCACTGGCTGACGGGTGGACTCCAAGATGATTCTGGTTATACCCCATTTGAAGTATCTCATAGAGTTGCTAAAAGGTGCTTGTAATTGAAGTACAAAGGCCTCTGGGAAAACGTGCAACCAAGATGGCTTAGACCTTATGATCGGGGAAATGTAGTCCTCCTTGACCTTCTTGAACACAGCACTCTCATCCAGCCACAACTTGTTTGTGCTTTCTTGGCCGTCATAGATCAAGTCCAAAGTGTCATCTGGGCTCATCACTCTAATGGCAGCGTTAATACTGTCTTGGAATGGGCCAGCACCAAACCTCTCTGTGCCAAAGATCTTACCCAACGAGAAGAAGTAACTGGTACTCTTTGAGGCGAAGCAAAGGTTTGCAGCGGCCAACCCCCATCTAATGTCATCGATGTTGGTGTAAAATCGCCAAGGTAAGAAACCCCAAATGAACGGATCATCCACAACGGACATGTGGTTCATGATGGTGAGAAGACCTCTGTTCTCATCACGGGCCTTCTGCAACGCATTGTCCAAGTTCTCCAATCCGTGTAGTTCTGGCTTGTAAAACACATTCAAAATTGTTTTCGAGAATCCAACAGTGAGCATACACGTTGCCTGTGAGGCCCAATTCCACCAGCCCGAAGAGCGCGGGAAATCCGAAAGGACCTCGTCTCCTTGTGCAAGCACTTGTGGAAGGGACATCTTATATTCGTTAGTGGCTCTTTAACACAGTCCAGTTCTGTGATCACTAAACCAAAAGATGGCGCACTGACTTTCCTAGTGATGGCAACGTTCGTCCGGTATTAAATTTCCCTGTGAATATTATCACGTGACTATAGTAGTTTTCTGCTGTTGTTGTTGTTGTTTGTTTTTTTTTTTTGCCTGTAAGAGGAAGTTTTTGGACAATAACACAATAGTACACCGATGTTCACTTCATTAGCCATGGTAGGATAACTACTGATAGCTTACAAGCCTTGTAGTATGAAATGATATTGGAGGTCCTTCTCATATATTAGCATGACGTTTCTCCGAGATACACTATCAAACTGCCAGAGAATGGGGAAAAAAAGGTACTTGGTACACCTCATTGAAAATAGGTTAGACTTTTTAGAACAGGTCTTGAATGGTTAACAGTATGAAAAAAAGATATACCGACATTAACTCTCTATTTAATAGTTTTCATTTAATAATAGTCAAAATATGATATACATAAAAGAAGTAATCAGTTATAGGACAAAGTCCCATCCATCAATTTTCCCAAATTTTTAATCCAATACATTTTCAATAAAAAGGCAAATAAAATACCAACATATTTATCCTATTAATTTGTGAAACCTAAACTACAATATTGAGTATAAATCAAATAAGACAAAAAAACTATATTTTTTCTATACTTTAAACCCTCCAAATATGTGTGAATGAAGACTCTGATGGATGATTTTTTTTTTTTTTTCCCTAGTGTAAGTGTTCAATTAATACGTTATAAACAGTATAAACAGTTCGAATTCCATACTTTTGATTACATAATCGAGAAACTGTCAGTAGGACAAAGTGTAAAAATCATTTTTCAAAAAAACAGGTCCCTTGGCCCAGTTGGTTAAGGCGTGGTGCTAATAACGCCAAGATCAGCAGTTCGATCCTGCTAGGGACCACTCTTTTTTTTTTTTTAAAATACAATGTATTTCTACGAAATAACCCCAAAAGAGTTAATTTCTAGTTTAGATAAATAGCCGGTGATTGTCTGCACGCTGGAGACACAAGTGAGTTAAGTGAGCCATATATGATGCGCTAAAATTTGAAGGCTGCGCAGCACTTAATGTGCATATGAAGTTAAGGGCATTAATACCATTTAGATGGACCAAAGAAAACAACCGGTTTGTTCTACTTGCAAAGAGCGCAAGCGGAAGGTAAGTGACTATGCCCTTTCCAGCAAGCAACGACGTACGCGGGGAGGGGAATCCATCGTCGTTCGCAAAGAGATAACGGAGGACTAACTAACTGATGGAGTGCAACGGAAGGAATCCGTGTTCTGCATGTGTTAGATCCAACTTCCAATGTTCTTATCTGGTTGAATCGGATAAGAGAAGAAGAAAGTACCGGACAGATTATGTTGAATCGTTGGAATCGAGGAGCACAAGGCTTATGAGCTTCATTGAGGAGTTTGTCAAGGACGATGAAGCATTACGGCAGATGGTTGGCGACAGATTGAACGGTTTGAAAGAGCAGGAGACAATGCCTATAGTAACTGGTGGTGCTGAGGACTTTGATGATTATGAACTTGCAGTCTTGCTCGAAGACACTGCCAATCTGAGATTGGATGATGAACGCCAACCCAATACTGCTGACAATCCATTCACTTCAGAATTGCAACAGAAAATCATGGCCTATCAGGAAGAGTTCCAGACGGATCTCATAAGTGCAGAAACTTCTCCAATTGCACTTTTTGGATTGAAACTCGTCTTTACAGATGTTTCGTACCAACAGACTCTCATTGATCTCTTCGAACAGAAGTTCGGTATACACTCAATGTTCCTCCAGCAGCTCACTGCTATGGTACACAACTACAAATACAACGACGTACTCGATCCGGTAATTAAGCTGTTGCTGAATACGATATTGGGGATTGCTTGCAAATTTTCCTCAGTGCCCAATGCTCAACTCCACGAGTCCTACTTCATCGCGATAGCAAGGGACACCCTCATGCCCATGATCTGTAAATCCAAGATGAATATCTATACCGTTGCCGCTATCTATCTCATGTCATGCTATGAAATGGGTCAAGGCGAATTCTTTCAATCGTACATGCTCGATTCCATGTGTTGTTCACTTGCGCAGCACATGGGTCTTCATATCTCCTACGACGACGACGACGAAGACGATAACGTTAAAGACGACGGCTATGCTTCACGACCAAATCCCTTTAGCTCTGCTGCACTTTGGTCAGTGTGTACCCATGACCGAATGATCACCAGTGCCATAGAAGTACCCTCAGTGATCCACTTTAAGAGAATCATTTCCCCCTTGTATCATACATATACACAGGTGGTAGATTCAAACCATCTTCAAGAATTGACATTTGCATACATATCAAGGGTTTGGTACATCTTTGACAGATTCACTGACCAGATATTCTCCGTGAGCTTTGACGTTGGAGAGGTTAATAACAGGATGAGTGTATTTTCAGCGGCACAGAGGACTTTTGAAGATTTGTTGAATTCGTTACCTTTACCCTTGAGATTGAACCATCCCTTGCAACTCTCTAACCAAGACGACCTATTGCTCTTGATATTTCATTTCAATTACCACATGGCGAATATGCAGCTGAGTAAGGTCTTTATCAGGGATGCTACAACTTCACTGAGGGAATCCATGCTGGAACATGCCTCACAATGCGGAGATTTGATCCATTTAATAATCCAACAGAGGGAACAGGTGGATATCGACCTATTGCCCTACTATTTCCCACATCTCATCAATGTGGCTTCATTGGTGTATCTGTTCATCTTGGCGACGAACGGTGAAGAGATCTTTAACCAATACTACGAAGATTCCAAAAAAGTGTTGAAGATGATGGGTTTGAATTGGGGGATGGCCAAGTTGTCATTGGAGAATTTGGAGCATTTGGAATCCAAGCACAAGTTCACACCAAGATCAGATGGTACTTTTGATTTAGCAAATGAAGAGAATGAAGAGAAGGTGAATTGGTACGAAGAATTCCCAGATTTGGAACAGATATCTCAATTGTACCAAAGGGATCCATTGTTCATATATCCTGTTCCAGAAGAGAACTCCTTCGAGGGCCAGCTTCACGATTTCATTTTCAATCATCAGTTGGATCCACCCAAATGAATCATTTTTTTTTTTTTTTTTTTTTTTAATTAGCATCAACCATGAATTGGTTAAGAAGGAATTCCATGTTTTCCTCCTCCTCTTCCTCCACATCATCACCTTCCAATAAATCGCCTTCGTTAACCTCTATGAATGATAGCTCCAACTTCCACCTCTTTGCTAAATTCCCCAGAACCTTTAGATCCTTAGTACCTCTTTTCCAGACCGTTCCTATGACACTGAGGCATTCCACGTTGACAATTACTCGTTCTCTAGCAGCCTGCTGGATTGTCGGATCCTTATTCGTCATTAGAAACAAGTCAAATGTTGTGCACGTTAGCACCAGATACGAAACAAAGTACGGAATCCTTGAACTGTCCTCTTTGAATTTTTGTGCTAACTTTGACAAGATCATAGACGATATTCCACAGTATTGAATAGCCGCGTCAATAACTTTCAGAGGTATTTGGTTTAGATAAGCCCTGTGAAGCAGTAGATAGGTCACTGAGAAAGACAGCTGCAAAACCAACACTCTATGATCTTCTTGATCTAATCCAGGTGGTATCGATTCATGTAGTTGTCGAATCGAATCCATTCCGTTATCAAGCAATGTCATTCTATGAGAATCGTGCAGATGCTCAGCCTTGGATGAATAGATCTGCCCGAGGTACTTATCATGGATGAACCAGAGCTTTGTGTGTATGCTAAATGTGATCTCTTTGATGCCATCATCTGATAAACTCATCGAGGCTGTTGTTGTTGTTGTTGTTGTTGTTGTTGTTGTTCTTGGAGTAGTAGAGATGAGCGGGGTATAGAAAGGTGCACTAATTCTAAAGTATTGGATTCTACACCCTCTCCCCAAGACACTGGTAATGATTCGATCCTGCAAGATCATCGACCAGAATATTGCACCGTCACGTTTCCCTCTCACCAAGGCATGGTCTTCAGCAGACAAATCTGGAATTCCAGGAGCCAGGTGTAATCCCAAGTACTGTACCATACTTGTGCCCATGACACAGTTGACCCACGAGCTTGAGTCCTGGCCTCTTCCCAGTTCAAAGCAGCTGAGGATGAGAAAAGACTGCAAAGTATAGTCATTCATCGTACGCGATGCCTTCAACAAGAACTGGTGTGACTGTTCAACGAAGTGGCTTGTCAACTGTGGATATCTGTAAGTTGAGGCATACGTAAAGATGGACAAGAGTAAGAGATGTTTGGAGATATCGGCATTAGGGAAAGGCCATCGTCTAACCTCATCCAGCGAGTGCAATGATACTATAAAAAACTCTGCAAATCCCATTTCAAAAGTATGCAACAATTCATCCCGGAGCTGTTGAGAGGTACTGACCAAGTCAATGCCAAAACTCATCCAGTACTTGTCATCTTCATCTCGTGGTTCCTCCACTTGTTGTCTCCCGCTTATGGGGCCGTAGAACTCTGTTGTGTCATCACCCTGTTGCCTAACCCTCCATTTGGTATTTGTAAATTCATCAACTGCATTCTCATTAGCCAAGCTCTTTACGAGTTGTTCTCCCATCGAGGTCTTTGACCTGAGTTGGTCATTCTTCAACCTGTCACTGTTCTTCAATCGATCAATTCCAACAGATTCAGCCCTCACCGGATCCATCTTTACCAGTTCATCGCAAAGTTGAGATAATAAATCAACTTTCAACTCGAGGTAGTCCACATAGGTTGAGCCAAATTTCCATTTCCTCTTGTCCTGGTCCTTTGGGTATTCACAAACAGACCGGTGCTTAGTACAAGTTGAGCATGGGCTGGCGCCGTCACACTTCCTCTTTCTTCGCCGGCAAAAAGTACACGCTACGGATGTAGTGGTCCTGGGAGGCATGATAAGTGTATCTATCTCCCCATGGGGTTGGCATGTGCGTGGTGTATGTGTGATTGTCTCTCTACTTCTCTCTCTTTCTCTTTCTGAGATTTTCCCCTCGTTTGGACACATCGTTCCCCCCCC
>JAJMLK010000265.1:0-14695 GCA_030564145.1 Williopsis takata
CTTCTCCCTCCTCCTTTCTTTCCCCTCTCCACTATCTCAGACCGCCTGTCTCGCGATTTTCACCCTTTGCAGTTAACCGATGCCCCCCAAGTACTGCTGTAAACTGTCCCTACCAACTACTGCAGAGTATCTCACAAGCGCGCTTTCCCCTTTGGAGAAATAAGCGCTGTTTTGTTCTTCTTTTGTACATTTACCCGTTTTGTGAGATTATTTCTCTTTAAGAGGAACTGTTTTGTTTTTTTTTTTTGGTTTTGGTTTTGGTTTTGTTCGCGAATTTTCTTTTCCCCCATACACACGGACCCCACACGAGCCCACACACACTCTCTCTCTCCTGTGCACCCCCTCCCCCCCTCCCGGTTCCCCTTTTGTGGTGGAAAAACCACAAAGAGAACCTTCTCCTTCATCGCGTTGCCAAGTTTTAATTTACTTTTATAAAAAAGGGTAAACAATAGAAGGAAGAAGAGACAAACGGATAACGGATAACGGGGTGGAAAAAAAAAAGGTTATAAAAACACAAGAAAACACAAAGGGGAAGGAAAAGAAGAGTCGTGATCTCATTGTACTGAACTGTACTGTACTGTACTATAAGAGATGCTCGTGCCCACAATAGTCTTCTCGTTGGTGTCGCTTCTGGCAGCGGTGGCGGCACTCAACAGGTTTATCAGCTTCCGCAACCAACCTTCATGGGCATTTACGCTAGTGGAGATTCTAGCAATCTATATCCCAATCTCAATTGTCTTCCTCCTCCCCATTGACGTTCTATCCTCTAATGATACCGAAGAACCACACAACTTCTTTTACGTTAGTACAAAGTACATTCTGTTTCTCTGGAAGTTTGACTACTGGAGTGCCTTTGTTTTGATGTGGTTGCTGTTGCCATTGATCCAGGAATACTACCGTTCTGGAGAATTCACACCGATTTCCAGACTCAAGGATTCGGTCCGCTCGAACTTGCGCTTCCAGCTCATCGTTGCCGGAGTTGGTCTGGTTGGACTCATCTACTACTTTGCCAAGTTTGGTTTCAAGTTTCAAACTTTTAAGGACTTGTTAATCGCTCTTTCACACACTTATTCATTGGTGTTGTCGCTTTGGTTAATGTCCTATGGTTTGGTGAGTATACCCAGAAGGTTGTGGACAAACAACGTCAACCTGGAACACCAGTTGGAGCATTTGTACTTGGAAATGCCCAAACTTTACGACGATTTTAACGAATCAACTTACAACTACAAGGACATATGCTCCATTATCAAGTCTTTGAAGATGATACCAGGGATTGAACAGAGCGTTTTCAAGTCTGAAGTGGAGGAATTGGCCAAGGCTGTCCCATTGGATCTCAACATTGGTAATCATGTGCGAACGACGCAGTACACGTCGATCCAACAGTTGAGCCACCACACACTTGCAACGCTCCATCGCACTTTGAAGTCCGAAAGGACAAACTACAGCTCTTCGCTCTTTGAATTTGAAAGGGCCAAGCAGAGATGCGTCAGATTGCAGGACATTGTTGATTCGAGGGCAACAAAAACGCTCCATTTCAGACAGGGTTCCAACTTTTTGAAGAATGGTAGATTTAGCTATACGGTACACGTGCACATATTACCTATGATCAACCTGACATTTTCAATTCTTCTCTTTGCGCTGTCAATCGTCATAATTGAGAGTGAGCTTTTTCATTCGACAAAGTTATCCATAATCAACTACCTGTTGCTGTCAAACAAGTTGTCCTCCACGGTGAAGCTGATCGTTTCTTCCGTCATGTTGGCATACATGGTTCTGTGTGCCTTGATCTCTTTGACAAGGATCAAGATCTTCAGAATGTACCACCTTTTCCCAAAGGACTCAAACCCTGTGAGCGTAGTGTTCTTCACCATGTACTCGAACAGATTGACCATTCCGTTGTCTTACAACTTCTTGACGTTGTTACAATCACAAAGGGTCCACTCTGTATTTAACGACTTTTTGGGTTCCTCGATCAACTTGAGTGTCCTCGGTGGATTCTTCAACAGTACATTGCCAAGACTCATTGTCATTCCAATCATGTTTGCATCTTTCAACGTGTTTGACAGGCTGAAGAAGATGATGTGGTTTGAATATTTCGATGCATTTGACAGTGAAGATGAAGAAGGTACGGATATCACAAGAAGGGATTCCTTAATTGCCGATGGTAAGGCCATTATTCAACGTGAACTCGGTGCGGGTTCAACTCGTGCTCCATATGGTCGTTCCCAATTGTACAACAACGCTGAACTAAATAACGATTCGCTTGGTTCTTTAGGAAATGACACGAATGAGGATTCGCCAAGTTCGGGATTACTCTCAAAATTCACCGGGTTCTTCCAGAGAGGGAAGGCTAACGATAGTGGTTTGAGAATACCAGATGATGAATCTGTATAGTTTAATAATAAAGAACAATGATACAAAAAATAATGGGTTGAGAGAAAATTGTAAATATATATACATATATATGCATATTCTAAACAACCAGATCGCACTGCTTGTTCTCCTTTACGGCAAATTTTTCAAACTTTAGCCATTGGTAAATAAAGCAACAGTCAAAGAACAGCGTTACAAAGCTCAACCAGAGCTTACCACCGTTGCTTATCAAGATATCAACGTTGAGATGACCCGTTGCAATGTAAGCGTCTAAAAATAGCTGGAAAATTGAAAGAACACCACCTGAACAATCCAAAAAGATTGTAAACATGCTAAACCCCAAAACTGATTTTCTCTTGTGGTTGTGCAACAACTGTGGGATGTATTTAATCAGACTCATAAAAATTTTGATGTACGATAAAACCACAGCAAGATCCAACAGAGTAAAAGTTTGAACAAACTCTTGTTCTTGACCTTGACCTCCAAGTGACCTTATCCTCGTTGTCCCCACTATGGAGTAGAACATTGCAATTGTGGAAAGAACACATGTGATGATGATCTTTGTGATTCTCTTGAGTGTTGTCGATCTCTTTCTGAATCCCCAACATGGAAGGAACAACTGCGATATTGCCACCATGGTTAAAACGAAACCATGTGCGGAGTACACGAGGTCAATCTTTGTAAGAAGTGGGAAATATCCATGGATGTCAAAGTACCGCTGACGAACCTCTGGGTGGAAAAGCATAAGCGTCATTGAGCTCACAAGGGCAATGTAACCAACTATGTTGAGGAAGAGGAAATCTACAGAAATACCTTCTGATGATTTGAGCCTATAGTTTAGAAGCAGCGGTGGATAGAATGAGATACTCTGGTTGTGATGTGTTAGTACTGTGCTTTTTGTTTGACTTGTGTGTGTGTGCTTGGTTTATGTAACGTACCCATGCTGCGACGTATAGCACGCCAAGGGCCTCTGATACTGCCTTGAGTGACATATATCTATGGCTGTATGTATTTTTAAGTTGTACTTATAGATAGATCTATATGTGTCTATGTATTAATATACGTTGGTTCTTTCCGTACTGTTGGTCCTCTTTAAATCGTTTGGCTGTGTGTGTGTGTGTGTGTGTGTGTGTGTGTGTGTGTGTGTGTCCATCCTCAGCTGACCCGGCGCCGCCGCGGCTGTTGGGTGGTGGGTGGTGGCAGCGATGAGGGGTGATTATGTAAAGATCTGGGGGGGGGAAACCTTGTGTGTGTGGCTTTTTTGCTTATGTTATGAATTATGTAATCTATTTTGTATCATTATATAATCAACTTCCCCACACACTGACATGGCTTGGCTGGGCACACATATACATAACTCTACTACTTTCACACACACACACACACACACACACACACACACACACACACACACACACACACACACACTGTATTAACATTGTGGTGATTGGAACCCTCTCTATATATTACTTATCTCTCCCCATACCATAAACACAACCGATAACCTGGCCAGCCAGGGGGTTTTTCTATTCGCTTCCTTTTGTTTTTCCTTTCAATACCCCCCGTCTTTCCCCCCCCCCCTCCTCCTTTGGTCCATTGAATTTTTTTTCTTTTCAATTCTGTGTGCAAAAAGTTCAGTTCATTTTCTGTTCAGGTCATTTTGGGAGAGGGAGAGAAGGAAAAGAACGAGAAAAAAAAGGCTGGGGATAAAAGGGGAACAAAATAAATAATTTAATATAAAACAAATTAATAAACAAGTCACCACCAAGGAGGCAATCATCAGTCATTACCATCAACTCCGTCATCATCATATAAGAGAAAAAGGTGAGGCTGCTCAAACAAAGAAGCAGGTAAAAAAAAAAAAAAAAAAAAAAAAAAAAAAAAAAAAAAAAAAAAAAAAAAAAAAAAAAAAAAAAAAAAAAAAAAAAAAAAAAGAGCATTCAGCAAAGAGACTTGAAAGACGAAGAAGAAAAAAAAAGGACCCAAAACGTTCTTATCTATTCACCTCACACAAAACACAAACAAAAACACAAACACAAACAAAAACACATACACATACACATATAATACCCTTTTTGCTCCCCACTTCCTTCCAGTCATAGCGTGGTATACCATATAATATATATATATATATATATATATATATCAAAGATGTCAGTCTCAGCACTCAGATCACAGATCTCAAAACATGCCAAGCTACCCGCTAATGCAATCTCCTTGAAGGAGATGGTACGCATGGGACAGAACCCAACGGAAGAGTCACTCTACCTTGCAAATAGGTGGATTGTCGGTGAACTTCCCATAAGGTTGGCACACAGAATCGAAGAGCTCGATAGCCTTCCTAATGGGCTCAACGACATGCATTCAATTCAAAAGGTTAAAGACTGGTACATTCAGTCGTTTGAAGACCTGACGCAGATCCAGAATACCGAAATGACGGATCCAAAGCTCAAAGTCAAGTCGAGTTACAACAGGCACGTTACAGATTCTTTGAAGAGCATCAAGAGAAGGCATGACCCAACGGTGGCAACAGTTGCCCAGGGAGTTATCGAGTGGAAACATTCGAAAAAGCAACACATCATTGACCATTCGATACAGGCGTTCCTTGACCGCTTTTACATGTCGAGAATCGGTATACGTATGCTCATCGGACAGAACATTGCCATCAACGACGAACCGCCAAGGGATAACTGGGTTGGTGTCATCTGTACGGATACAAACGTGAAGGATGTCGCACTCGATGCCATTGACAATGCGCGCTTCATATGTGAGGAGTACTATGGCATTTTTGAAGCACCAAAAGTGGAACTCCACTGTCCCGATGACTTGACTTTTACCTATGTTCCTGGTCATCTTATGCACATGCTGTTTGAAGTGTTGAAGAACTCATTACGTGCCACAGTGGAGACACAAATCAAGCGTAACAGGGAATCGACAACTCCCATCGATGACATATCCGATTTGCAATTCCCACCGGTGAAACTTATAGTGGCAAAGGGTTCGGAGGATATCACCATCAAGATCAGCGATGAAGGTGGGGGTATCGCTAGAAGTTCAGTTCCATTGGTTTGGACCTACCTTTACACAACGATGGAGGAGACACCAGACTTGGATCCAAGTTACAACAAGACTGATTTCAGGGCTCCAATGGCTGGGTTTGGCTATGGTTTGGCGTTGAGTAGACTATATGCCCGCTATTTCGGTGGAGACTTGAAGTTGATTTCGATGGAGGGTTACGGAACTGACGTTTACATGCACCTCAACAGGTTGAGCACTGCAGAGACGCTTCAGTGATTCGATTTAGCCACTCTTGTTTTGGTTTTTTCTGATCCTGCCCCTTCTTTTGTCTTTTACATATAAGTGCTAGTTGATTTGGATCTTTTACATTTTGTAGTCTCTGTTGCTTTATGCGATTTTATAGTAAGCGTTCAGTCCGTGTTTTGTTGTGATTTAGTGGTATGTGTGTATGCGTGTGTGTTTTGGATGTTGTGCCTATGGGTCCCGCCCGCGTATACGCAAGGAAAAAATAAAAGGCCCCGTAACAAAAGTAAAGGACCCCAACCCCATCAATTGACCAAAAACAGCACGTCCTGCTCGTACCCAACAAGTAAGCTGAACACTCACAACAATGTTTGGAACAAAGAGTAGGCCCACAAAGACTCAATCCTCCCGTGAGGATCTCGTCAACAACAGGTACAACCTCCTTGAACCCGAAAACGTATACCCATTGGATGGATCTCAGATAAACCACAAGTACCCTGACTTCCAACCATGGCGCCACAGTCCGCGTGAGGATCACATAGCGGTGAATCACCTCCAAAGAGGATACTTTGAGGCTCCACAGGTGGGTAATGAGCTTCTTTCAGCTAGGAACATCATGCACCAGTTGCTCAAGTCAAAGAACTCGCTGGACGAGCTCTCTTCAAACCTTCTCAGTGCCATTGATGTGAGAGAGCAAAACAACAAGGTTGGCCCTAGTTCTTACAAGCCACCACCAAGGGTGACGTTGACCGATCAGAAAAGAGAGGCTTGGCTGAAGGATTTGGCAAACTCAGAGGTCCCACTCCGCAAACTGGCCAGAACGATACCACACGGTGTGAGAAACAAGACTTTGATCGAACAATGCGTGTCGAAGAAGATCCCCATAAGTAGAGCCATCTGGTTTGTTCGCTGTGTCAGTACAAATGAACTGCGTGGTCTAAAGAGGAAAGGCGGCTCAAACATTGAATACACTTGGGTCCAGGAATGGACAACACAGGTGGTGGAGTTCATCGAAAAGCTCTCACATGATTATCTAAAGTTTGAAACGTTTCAGCAGGCAAAGGAGAGCTGGAAGGTCAATGTGAACTATATGCTGAGATTTGCCTCGAACTTGTACATCGAAAGCCTTGTCGATAAGGATAGCTTCAAGTCTTGGATCTTGGCTTTCTTCAAGGCGTGCAAAATCTACGAGTTACCACTAGCGCTGACCATATTGAAGATGTTTTGGACAGAGATCTCAAAAACCGATTACATTGTGAAAGAACTAACAGAGACCCTGATCATTCGATACGAAAAATTGTCATCTTGCAAAAACCTTCTCGAGTCCAAAGAGATCACCGTTACAGATCACGAGTTGGACGATCAGATAAAGGCAAAGCTCAAATCTGAATTCCAGAGTTTGGTGCTCAACTCCTTCGCCCAATCAATTGACAACTTTATCCTACCGAACAATTGGTTTCAACTATGCCCAATCGTGAGTGAATTACTCGATTTGACAGATCCTAAGGTGAAGAAGAAATTTGACATCATCAACTATCGAAATGAATCGCTGATGATCAACTATTCTTTGAATAGAAACCAATCGGTCAAAGACGTAATCTCCATCCTTGATTCCATCGAGGGAGACGTTGATTACAAAATCATCATTGCACAGGTTTTGAAAGGTGATTGGAAGTTAAACTTGAGATTAGTTATCCAATGGGCACTAACAAGGTTTAGGTGCTCCAAACATCGTGTCTATCTGTGTGTTGAGCTGCTCAAAAAGTTGAAATCACATGCTTCTACTCCGTTGAAGGAGCTAGAACAGGAAATGATGAATGTTGTTTTCAACCTCTCTGAGGATAAGTGTGAACTGGTGATCAATGACTTGTTTATCCTTTTGAACGAGCTCATTCAATCCAAGTTGTTTAAAATTCCAATCTACTTGAGACGGTTGATCAGTTCTGGATTGGTTTACCAGAGTGGTAACGAAGAGGAGAAAAGTTTGCATGCATCCATTCTAAAGAATCTGAAATCTCAAAAGGGTTCCCAAGTGGCACTTATCTTGAAGAACTTATCCTCTGAATCGGAAGAGGAGCAGTTTGACTACGAAGGAATGTTGAAATCAGGTCTTGATGTCCTTAATAGTAACTCCGACTACACATTGGAAAACATTCAATTTCTTGAATCCCTTGCTGTTGGTTTAAAATTGCAACTTTCTGAAACATACCTGTCCCAAATTCTCGCAAGGGAGAATCTTTTCCCGTTGATAACGTACAGGGAGCTTCAAAAGATACTGAAAACTTTGTTATCTCTTGGTGATATGCGTGGTTTGGTTAGATTCATCTCAAAAGCCTTGGAGAGTCAAAGTTTGGAAAGGGAAGAGTTTTTGTTAATATCTGAAGTTATTCTGACTCATTTACAGTTGATATCCATCATTATTGACTTCGATACCATTGTTGTAAACATATTACAGAACTCAAATAGGCTGTTATTGTCCATCTCTATGAAGAAGTTTTGGATGAAATTTACTATGCTGTTTAACTCTAAGCACAGGGATGATATCGACCAATGTTTAAGGGCCAATGAACTGGAGTACGATTTGCCTACTGTTATGCTTTCCCTCTCTGATTCTGATCTGGGCATTTCTTACGAAGAGCTAATGCTGGAAAACAATTTCAACAACAATTTTCAAATACTTATCAGAACTCTTTTCAATCACACTGCTGATGATAACAAAAGGAAGAGCTCGATTATCCTGATGAAGGTTTTAAAGTTCAACAACACTGCTGAGTTCAACAGAATCCTCTTCATTCACATCAAAAAGACATATAGCAGCTCTACAGAATTCTTCAAGTACGAACCTCTTTGGAACTTGATCATATCAGAATTGGTAACCATTCAAATGATCGTTGAGACCTTCTTGAGTTTCAATTCTCAGGTTCATTCTACTTTTGTCTTGGATCTATTGTTCAAAGACCCCTCTGAAACTGAGCCTTATGATATATTCAAACTGATGCTCCTAAGAGATCAGTTCAAGGGGAGTAATCACCAACTCATGTTAAACTTAGTGAAGAGATCTCTTTCCGAATCTGAATCAAAATTAGAATCAATCCAATCTGACTCTGCTGAGATAATTAGCTCCATTATGTCTGATACTACTACCAACACATACAAATCTGAACAGCTGAGTGTTTTCCTTGATATTTTGATCGCTGATCAAAAGATGGCTGTGAACGCTATTGATTTTGAAGATGAATCTTTCAAAAATACGATTATCACTTGGCTAGATGGTATCATCGTCAAGAGATCTGAAGATATGGATATTGAACTGTCCACTACTGCACAGCTGGTGGAAACTATCCAGAAATTGGATAGATTCAACCTTCCGATTGTCCAGTTGTTGTTCAAACTCATACTGAAACCAGACATTCAAGACGAAGATCTACTTGTGACGCTTAAATCCGTAATCTTTGATTGTTCATCAAAGGAAAAGATGCTGAATTCCGTGTTTGAGCTATTGGATACCAGTTTAAAGATCAGATTGATTCATTTCTTGGAGTCAATGTTCTTAAGTTCGAGTACATTCCCATCTGTTACCGTTGACGGTAAGGCATTGGATCTGGCTCCAATTACGGACGCTTTGATTACCCTGTCTAGTGGAACTCAAAATGTTCATCTCTCTGATGAGCTTGTCTTCTCGTTGGATGTGTCCTTGGAGACATTAAACAAGATCATCTCACAAGGGGACCGTGAGGTTGATGAGCTATATGCAGCCATTTCTTTGTTCTTGAAAATTATAATTATTCATAAAGCGTTTCTGATCAACATTCTCATTGAGAGAAACACCATTAAGGAAAACTTTTTGAACAATTTGGTGAACCTCCTAACAACGAAATTGGTATCACAGAACCTTCAACTGAAGAATCTCTTGTACGATTTGATCCTGTCAATCAAGTCGAGCATAAATGAATTGAACTCCAGTCAGATGAAAAATGTCAAGTTGCCAGTTTCCATTGTCAACCTTCCAAGTATTTCATCGGCCGTCGGTACTGCTAAACCGCATTTTCACAACAGGAAGAATCTCCATGATTTGAACATTGTTAACAATCTCTATTTGTTTCATAAGACGACGTCCTCATTTCACGAGTTTAATATCAAGCCATTTGACATTGTTGAAGATTCGAATCCAATTGAAATTTTGAACGACACAGCAATCAGTCTACAACTATTCGAAGTATCTATGGAGAGAAAGAATCCAACGTGAATAAAAAACATATTTTCTCTATAACCTGTTAATATCTATCGTAGTCTCCACTTTTTCAGAGATCAGAACCTGTCTGATAACCTTGTCTATCTGAGTTCTTAGAGTTGTCTCTTCATCATCTGAACCACCAACCATTTTAATGTTAATTAACACAACGACAAGTCCCATATGAACCTTGGATATGATCATATTTTCAACAGAGTATGTTGATCTGAAGACGTCAAGGGAATCAATTTTAGTTTTTATCTCTGACGAGAATCTCTCCTTCTTTGTGCCAATATTTGGGAAACTGAGCAGCACGATATAACCCAGGTAGTTAACAACATGCGTTCCCATGTAGATAATCAGAGCTGCAATGGTTAAAGTTGCGATCTCGTTAATTTCAGCGCTTGCATTCAGGTTGAGTAAAATTGGCGCAAGTCCAAGGTATATTGAGAAAATTAGTGTGATGATATGAGTTGGGTTATTCATGATAATACTCTTCAAGGAAGACGTCTTTGTAATTTGTGATGTGATTCTAGACGATATTGTGGTGACCATGACTGTCAATATGACTGTTATTTCGTAGAAAACGGTGTTGATTTGTAAGTCTGAGCCGGTATTGTGATGGTTATGGCCAGAGGAGTGATCATGTTCTTCCTCTGCAAAGAACCCCATAACGAGCTCCTCCACAAAGTGGCTTCCTAAGTCACAGCCGACGAAGATCAATGAAATGGAGAGCGCAAAGCCAAACAGCACTTGCATTCTTCCAAGACCAAAGGGGAATTTGACAGAACTCTTTGTGTAAACGTCAAAGTTGTTCATGATATCAGTCATCACAGCAATGACACAACCAAATGCATCGTAAAAGATCAAATGGCTGAGCGTTGAGAAGGAGTGCAGCGAGTACGTAAATCCTGTGAGAAATATGAAAAGTGAGTATACCAAGTGCAACGAGGCCCACGCTACCTTAAATTTTTGTTCCCTCGTGCAACTACCGATGAACTCTTTGAAATTAGGGATTGGGTACGACACGTTGATCCTCAATGGGGCTCTCTGCTTTGGTTCCTGGAACAAATTCATTGACACAGAGGAATGTTTGTATCTGTGTCCCTTTCTGTGGGATGCTCTTGAGTTTGACATTCCTGGCGCTGCTGGCGCCGCAAGGTTTGTAGATTTGAAGTTGAATGGCCCAGATGATTTCTTTGGCGAAGGCGAGCGGTTCCTCACTGGGGAAGTGCCACGTACTGGCGATCTGCTTCTCGTTGGTGACTTACTTCTCATTGGAGCACTATTCTGAGGCACATATTTCAAACTCGTAATGGAGTTTCTGTTCATTGGCACGTTTCCGCCAGGGATAAACAAGGAGGAGGACGAATTGTTCTCCAGGCTATAGAGCATTGGCGACCCATATGCGCTGTGTCGCTTATTCCCTGTGTGCTGTGGCGGTATTAAACTTGCCATATGCGAAGGAGAGTCTGGTAAATCCTCTTCCTCTGTAATCTTGAGCATTGGCGACTGTGCTGGTGTCTCATAGCTGACGTCGAATCTGGAAGGGGGCTTCTCAGTAGGTGTCGAAGGATCAGTTTGTAAAGAGGTTGACTGAAACGATTCGCTACTCTCAGTAGTACCATTCATTTCTTCCAGAAGACTCTCAATTGAGTATTGTGCTATCTGTTATTTCGTTCCGTTATATTCGTTCTTTGCTTTACCGTTTTGATAAATAAATGTTGGAGTTCCGTTCCGACACCGTGTCGGAATTACGGCGGTCTTGGTGTGTTATGAGGGGCTGGCTACACTTGAGGGATGGAGAATAAGGAGGAGGAGGGAAGGACGGGAGTCAGAGGACCCTATTCACTTATTTTAGAAGGTAATCTGTACTGTTCATACCCTTTAAACTATTTTGTGAGCATAAATTCCGCTTTCCTAATTCTTCGCTAAATTTATTTGTATTTTTTCTGGGTATTTTTGTAATGCTTTCTTTTAGAAAGATTAACTCAATAATAGTTTACAAGATTTGATAAGTAGATATTTGTCAAAAATAGTTTTATCTTTTGTTAGTTCTGTTTTAACCTTTAAGAGATCTCTACAGGATTCACTCTTACCATCACATATCTCTACACAATTACAAGGTCGTAATCATATATTGCTTTCATGAAATATGATAACATCTATAATCTCTTGAAGGTTTGACCTCTTTAAAATAGCGCATGCCCCCTCCCTCAAGTCACCTGTGAATAAAAACGTATAAATTGTTCATTCGAGAACAAAAGAACAAAAACAGAATTTAACGCAAATCTATCAGAATTGCTTTACTGTGATCTCTGAATTCATCATAGTGTTTATTCACTGGTACAATACTGTTTTCACTCGAGTCAAAAAAAATTAAAAAGAATGCGCGAGCCCGGAGTCGAACCGGGGGCTCAAAGATGGCAACTTTGAATTTTACCGCTAAACCACTCGCGCTTTTCTTGAAAATGTTATTTTTACACTTTAGTTAGTGCTGTTCAAATAGCTCTAATCGCAAAATACCGTGTCTTTACTGTCTGAGCTCCATTAGAGGATTTTAAAAATCTCTGTATAATAATTATGAGACCGTGGGATCAAGAGTTGACTATTCTTATAAGACCATGTCTGGTCTATAATCAATTCGTGTCAGATTTATGACTTGTGTGGTATCATGTCGCCGCTTATGTCAGCGATACCTGGCTTAAGCCTAGAATCGTCAGAATATGGACTAATTGAGATAAATACCTCATCAGGGATGTTTTGCCGAATTTTAAAGGAGTTTATGCATATGGGTCTTTGAGGTTATACAAATAGGATTTTTCAAAGATTTCTATGTGGCATGGATCTGAATATGCTTGATGTCCCAAAAGAATAAGATCATTCTACCAGATGATGATGATGAATCTTTCCCGTTATCTTTATTGTCCTGTCTGATGAGCGCTCCATGTTCGGATCTGAAACCGAACACCGAAACACCCCAGTATCAGGAGGGGGGATGGGGTGGTGATCGCATGTATGATGAGATAAAGGTCACACCGATGGCACAATTGCAATTCAGAAGTTCGAATTTCAATTTTATGATGTATAGTTATTGCCTATAATACCAAGAGTGACACAGACCCCCCCCCCATTGATCCAACGGTTTATTCGAACGATCCTGTTTTTCCCTTCCAGCTCTCCTCATCCGAGCAGATTTGACAAGCATGAACCCTGATTAAACATTCTGTCACTTGAGTTTGGGAGTTTGCTTTTTAGGGCGAAGTTGATATTTATCGGATAAGATGTACTCTATTTTTTTTTTCTTTCTTAACAGAACCTCTCCTCCCTCCAAACCACAATGCTGCTCCCCACTTAGGATCTCCTATCTGTTGATAAAGAGACAGGGTTGGCACATAATGTTATAGCATCTATATCGCGTCTTTTCTCTTCTGCAACCTTTCCTCATAACCGCAGAGGTGATGAAATTCTGATTAATGGATGGACATGCGATACATTTTAGGACATATAACCGACTCCAGAGTTGCTTGTTGCTCGCCACAGGGATTTGAAACCAACCTTGCATCGTGAATCAGTTTCCAATAACAATGGATATTCACTCGAGATATTGAGCTTGAGCAAAGAATCCACTGTGGAGATTGGTCAGAATATTCAAGTTAGGTGGAATGCTCCCAAGGCTCATAATTCCAAGGATTGGATCAGATTGTATCAAGTGATTCACACTGGTTCATCACGTAAGACAACTCCAATTTCCAGTTCTGGTAAATGGATTGCAGTTGCTCCAAATGAATATCACAGAGCGGATGGCGTTGTTGAAAAAGAGTCCGAGAGTGAGGATGGTACTTCTGTGACTGGTGTTGTTGAGTTCAAGGGTGATTTGTTGCAATTTGAGAAGGGTATCTATGAATTGAGATACCACCAGAGTAGCTCTCATAAGGTGTTGTGTATCTCTGAGCCATTCGAAGTTATCATTCCTTCGCTCGTCGTTGATGAAAGTTTGGGTTCAAATCTGTTCAAACTCGTTAATAGGGTGCATCCAGTTGACTCTCTTGACTCTGTTTTGGACTTCAAGGCCTTGGATCCAAAGCTGATCAGTGAGTTGATTTCATCAGCTACGGGAATTGATATTGCTAGTGAAGTTGTCGTCAAAATGAAAACCTTGGAAAACATCTCCATGAGAATTTTAAAGTCAAAGGTTATTCTTGATCAGTTAAACAGTGAATGATACTACGTTAGAACAGTCATAAATATATATATATATATAAAATTGTAAGGTCTACCTGAGTTACCGCAATATTGATTGTAGAATTGAGTAGTTATAAGAAGGACGAAGGTGGGCGAAAAACCCCTTATATAGTAGGCGCCTCGGGCCAGAGCCGAGGGCGCTATGCTCTAGAGCTGGTAACCCTTACGGAAGTTAGGGCTGAACGTCACAAAAATCTCTATTTATGTAGTTCAAATGGTGTACTTGGTCCACTTGAACAAGGACTCACCAGGGTTGATGAATTCTCTGTCATTGTGCTTCTCAAAGATGAGTCCTCTACCCTCACCTGCGGCAACGAAGGCCTTCAAGTAAAAGAAGAAATCATCAAAGGAGAAGTTTTCGTATTTCTTCTTTGCTTCAACGAGGATATCCTCTGGCTTAGAGTACTTCTTTGTCAGAGTAACGTTATGCTCCTTCTCATAGTGAGCCACCAAGTCACCCACGGTGACCTTTCCGGAATAGGTTCTGATACGGTCTGGAATTGTAGAATAGTCATCTTTGGTGACAAGGGCAGCGAGGGCCTTACCAACATCTTGCAAGAAAGAAGGATTAACCAAAGTGCTCTC
>JAJMLK010000266.1:0-14686 GCA_030564145.1 Williopsis takata
TTTTTTTTTTTTTTTTTTTTTTTTTTTTTTTTTTTTTTTTTTTTTTTTTTTTTTTTTTTTCATGTGCAAAAGGGTATTTGGATTCAAAATTTCATTTAATAAAACGTATAGAACTGCATAATGCAAACTTTCACTTATAAAACGTTTGATGTTAAAGCTCAAATGGATACATCAATTCTGCCATTCTGTAAACGGGCCAAAAAAAAAAACAACAACTTCAAACGTCAACCCTCCTCCGGGGGGGGGGCGCGGGCGAGCGCGGCAGCCGGGGAGGGGTAAGAAACAAACCCAACGAAACCGAAAACGAACGTGTGTTGGTGCTGTTGTAAAAAGGATTGAACCAAATAGTTCGCAGTTGTACACACAAATAGCCAAAAAAAAATACCCAATGTCTGAGACTATAACACTACACATCAAGTGAGTTTACTTTGATTTTGTGTTTTTTAGGCTCTTCCTACACCGTTCTGAAATAGAACTAACGCCACCATGCCTCTAGATCATCTGCTGGCAAGAAGCTCGAGGTGTCAATTGCCACTTCCGCCACCGTTGAGGAGTTGAAGGCACAAATCAGCTCCATCAGCGAGGACACTCCAGTAGAATCACAACGTTTGATCTACTCCGGTAGGGTGCTCAAGGACTCTGAAACGATTGACTTTTACAAAATTAAGGATGGTCACACCATCCATTTGGTCAAGAGTGGGAACAAACCCGCTGTCTCAACCGCTGCTACTGTTGATGCTAACGTTCCAACCGCCACCACCACTACTACCACTAGTGCAACAAATGCATCTTCTGGTGCGCCATCCAACATTGCCGCTGGTTCTGGTGCCTTCAACCCACTGGCCGATTTGACCGGTGCTCGTTATGCCGGGTATGCACAATTGCCATCGGCATCGATGTTTGGTCCAGACGGTGGTATGTCCCTCCCAAACCCTGAAGATATGGACCGTATGCTCGAGAACCCAATGGTGCAACAGCAGATGAATGAGATGCTCTCAAACCCACAGATGGTTGACTTCCTGATTAACCAATCGCCTGAGATGAGAGCGATGGGTCCACAGGTGAGACAGATGCTGCAGAGTGAACAGTTTAGAAGCATGTTGACCAACCCACAAATGATGAGACAGATGAGACAGATGCAGCAGATGTTTGGTCCACCTGGCGGCCAACAGAGACAGACTGAGTCGTTTCCTGCACCAGGAGGCGATGCTCCTGAACAGACAAACGCAGACGCCACAAGCAATTCACAGCAGCAACAGCAGCAACAACCGGCCAATCCATTTGCAGCAATGTTCCCAGGAGGAATGCCACAGAACCCATTTGCCATGTTTGCACCACCAGGTGGCAACGCTGGTAACACCGCTGGTGTTGGTTCTGCCGCTCCGGCCAACCCATGGTCAACCGGTCCAGACCCAGGAATGATGCAAGCTATCATGGCTTCACTTGGCCAGGGAAACCAAGCTGCTGCAGAGACCGATAACAGACCTCCAGAAGAGCGCTACGAGAGCCAACTGAGACAGCTGAACGAGATGGGATTTAGCGACTTTGAGAGAAACGTTCAGGCATTGAGAAGATCTGGCGGTAACGTCCAAGGTGCCATTGATAACTTGTTGAGCGGTGGGTTTTGAATAGCTATAAAGTGTTCTAATGTATTTAATACCTCCTTTTTTTGTTGTTGTAGATGTATATTATTAGAAATGCAAAAGGAATTAAAGAGAAAAGAAAAAGTTAAAGAGATGGAACGAGTTTGGTTCATGGGTGGGAGGTAATTAGTGTGTATGTGTGTTCTTGTGTTCTTGTGTGTGTGTGTTCTTGTGTTCTTGTGTGTGTGTTTTTTTTTTTGTTCTATGCCTCCAACTTTTCACCACTTGCAGGCTCCTCATTGGGCCAAACGTATGAACATACATGGAGCACCAATGCAAGGATACAACCCAAAGTTGCCAATCCAATACCAACGTACAGTGCCGCTTGGTATGACTTGTACAAATCCTGAGTTCTTTCAAAGATCTTTGCCTCTGCGGTACCAGCCATTCCTAACGATACCGACATTGAGTAGTTGATCATTGTGGACACCAACGATGAAGCCATACCTTGGTGTTTCTTTGGTAGGTTATCCGAGAGCACCAGAGATGCTGCAGGGAACGAGATATCCATACCAAAACTGAGAATGATCATCTGGGCAAAGAGCATATCGAAATAGCGTTGACCTGGTGGTGTTTGTGAAAGCATAACGACACCGATGAGAAAAGCCGCCGTTGCTGCAAACAACAGATTTGAAGGACGGGTTCTTCTGATAAACAAGTTTACCGTAAGGGCAGCAACGCATCCAAACACTAAAAAGGTTCCATATGTTGCACATGATTGTAGAGGAGACCAGTTCTTGACGTTGAGCAAAAAACTCCAAAAGTAAAAAGTATAGATGGAAAAACTACTCCATCCAAATGCAATCACAGCAAGAATGAGCAAGATGTGCAAGTTCATAATTTCCTGTGGTATTAGTGGGAATTTGACCCGTTTTTCAATTTGGAAGAACGCAACGAGGAACAAGAGGCCAACAACGAGAAGGACAATGATATAAGGCTCACCCCAACCGACAGCAGGTGCCTGATTCCACGAAAAGTTGAACAGAACCAGTCCAACAACACCAGTGAGTGCACCCATCCAATCGAAAGTAACCTCTGGTGGTGCATGTCTTGGAACGTTTGGAATGACAAACCATGCGAGTACAGTGAGCAATGCAAAGCAAATTGCATTTGAATAGAAGGCCCATGGCCAATTTCCCAGTTGAGATGTCAACGCACCAAAGACGACACCCATTGTGGCACCAATTGGTGCCATTCCACCAACAAGACAAAAGACACCAGATTTTCTTGCACCGTTGGGGTACAACGTACCGGCAACACCGATGGCATTGGGGAGAACAAATGCAAGTCCTATACCGTGCATTGCACGACAAAAGCAGAAGAAGATAACCGAATCTGCATATGACGAAAGTCCTGTGATTAGAGTCCATACCGTTGACCATACGAATCCAAAGAGTAGCGTTCTCTTGAGACCAAACAGGTCTCCAAACTTTCCAGATATGAGGATAAAGGCACCAGATGTCAACGGCAAAGCGGCCATAAACCAAACTTTGTCCGTTGCTGTGACATTGCTAAAGTGTTCACCCAAGATGTTCATCATTGGAAGGGTCTGTGTTGTTCCAGCTTGGTTCAACAACTGCGCCATACAGATGATAAACACAACGAGCAATTCGTGCGTTGCAGAGTGGAACCCATCTGGTCGTGGATCGAGTGAAAAGATACCCATGCTGTTATGGAAATGTTGAGAGTTGAGTGGAGTTCTATATCTAGTTGCTGTTTAAGAAATAATCCCCCTGTGTGCTATTTCAATCCATCAATATATATATATATGTATGTACCGATATATATGTATGTACCGTGTATATAGACATATATTTATATAAAATTAATTTTTATTCTCAAAAATGTGCGATGCAATGAATAACAGGTTTCCCGATAAATTAACACTCGGCTCGCCGTGCGCTATAATCAATCTCTCTTTTTATTTTTTGAGTTTTTCGTTCGTTCTTTCTTTTATTTTTTGCCCACTGTGTGTGTGTATATATTGTATTGTGTGTATTGTGTATATTGTGTTCTGACTGGGTCGGGACCCAGTCAGAACAACTACTAACGATGACCCCTCGCCCAGCCCCGCCCTACATACGTACGGCGGTGCATACATACATAATTTTTTTTTTTTTTGTATATTGACTTCGCTAATAAACTCATTTATCCGGGTAGAATAGAAGGAGGAGAGAAGGAGAAGAACAACAACAACAAACCATTATTATATCTGACTCACTCACATATATATATATACCAGTAAGTTAGATAGTATTAATAACAACAACAACAACTACTACTACTACTACTACTACTACCTAACAACAACACACTTCCTACATCTAGACCTTCACCTCCTTTCCTTTCCTCTTATACCATTAGGGACAGACGAACGGACAAAACAAACAAACGTAACAACCGCCGAAACTGAAAAGTTCCACACACACACACAAAGATGCGCGGGGATGCCGTTAACACCGTCGGCTTTCCAAAAGAACAAAGGAACAAAAAAAAAAAGAAAAAAAAAACAGAAACCCGGGTCAAAATTTGGAGGAGGAGGGAGGGGGGGGGGTTATAATACGAGGACTCTGGCTGGCCGCCGTGTCTTCTCTTTTGTCTTTTTCTTCTTCTTCAATATTCTATCTCTCTCTCTCTCTCCCCCCCCCTCCCCTTGGGAATACTGCTGGTGTTAAATTGGTTTAGAGCCCCCTTTTGATTATGTAACAATCAACAGTTTTGGTTGGTGTACAGTTTCGCGGAAAACCTCTTGGGTCCCCCCCCCCCCTCGGGGGGATTTATTAGTCGGATTTCTGAATAAAGTAGTTACCTCTTTAGGACTTTAGTTGGGAATTGTTTTTTTTTTCTTTTTTTTTTGGATATATACGTCAGGTAAGTAAGTACATCAAAAAGAAACACACACAAGTACACATAGCAGAAAGAATAAAAGGGTGGGAATACACCATTATTACATCATCATCTTCTTCTTCATCACGGCCTAGCTCAAAAGAAGGCGTGTGTGTCTGTGTGTGTGTGAACAAGAATACACAGGGGGTAAAACAAATGACAACAACAACAACAGCAACAACAACAACAACGATGGAGTTACCTACGATAAATACTGTGGATAGCCAGACGTCGCTTACGCCAATGGAATCACTTGCTCTTCGGGCAATTGCTCTACAGTTACAATCCTTGCATATTTCAATCAACAAGCAGGCGTTGGAACATCTCTTTGAGTTGTTCTCCCTCTACATGGATGAATTGCTCTCGGATTTGCACAAGATCACTTACAACCAGAGGCGTAGAAAGTGTTCACCGGGGGATCTCAAGTATTTGGTTAGGGATTTTAACTTGGATATGGATGAATTGGATCAAGAGTGTTCGAGAAAAGTTAACGATGAAGTTATTGCAAGCGGGAAACTACTACATGCCGAAGCGCGGAAATTGTTGGCCTCCAAGGACGAAGATGCTGAAGACATCTCGATGGATAACCCTTCGTATGTGTTCTTCACGCATGACGATATCGTACTGTTGATTCCACCGATGAATCAAAGGACAAAAAACATTCTTCCTTGGTTGCCACAGTTCCCTCCAGATCATACGTATAAAAAATCGCCAAACTATACAAAGCGTATCACGGACCAGGCGTTGGTGAGAACCAAGTTGGCGGAGGAGAGTCGGCTTGGTGAATTGGCTTTGGAAAATTTGATCAAGCACAAGGGGAAAAGTACGGATGTCTCATCGTCATTATTATCCTACCAAGATGAGGAGGATGGGCAAATGGAGCAAAAAGATGATAAAGATGAAGAAAAGTGGAAAGGGGATAAGAACGGGGAAGTTTTAGATGCTCAACGGTTGACATTACTCGCTCCGGATAAACCACTTGACATTGTCAAATATGCCGATGATCGTTTATCATTCATAAAGGCTAAAAAGATGAAACTGGAGAAGAGGTTACGCAGATCTGCATATGAAAAACAGGTTATTAGATTGGTGAAAAACCTATCTCCTTATGATGAAAAAGATACGTATGACGATACCCTATCTGTGGAACAGTTTATCGATTTGCAATTTTCGCAAACCATTGGTACTTTTACCTCGTTGAAGCAGAGGAAACTCGAAAGGGCACAGAAGAAGCTTGAGATGGTTGCAGAAGCCAAGAGGCTCAAGGAGGAGGCGCTGCAAAAAAAATTGGAAATGCACACGTATGAGAAAATTGACCAGTTTGAACACTTTGGACATTCTTCCAAAGTTTTGAGCATTGATGGGGATGATGTGTTGGGCTCTACAGTACAACAACGGGATGTGGATGTGGATGGGGATGTGGAAGTTGTTACATTTGCACAGGAATCATCGGTACAGTCGAATGAAGCTGCCTTAAATGGGGATTCTACAGAGCCTCCGACTGCTGAGGTGAATGAGGGCGAACAGGTTGAAATTAAACAGAGTCCATCACAACAAGGGAGTTTGCAAGCGGAGAGTGCCGAAGGTGATAGCGATGAGGACATAGAATTTGACGATATCATTTAATCCATTCATAAAAACTTGCTTGCTTACTTCTGCTTTTTTTTTGCTTTTCTTGTATTTAATGTGATTTTGTAGTAACCCCCCAATTACACTAAAAAATCTCCCTCGCATTAGCCGTGTGTGTAGTGTGTGAATCTTTTTTTTTTTGTTTTGATGTTTTTTTTTGGTGTTTTTTTTTGACCTTCTTTCTTTGCTACGGGGCAAAAAACTCGAAAAGTCCGGTAACACAACACACAAAGACACACACAACACACAAAGACACAAACACATACTAAAAGTTAAAGGGCGCTACAACAATAGTTCAATAAACACACAAACAATGACTGAATTGAGACTCCCCCAGTCTACACCCTTCCCTGTGAAGGTTGTCAGTATCCATAGCTCGGTAAATTCGGCCTTGAAGAAACACCAGAAGCTCATCTCGTACTCCTACTGGGAATTTCAAGAGGTTTCACCAGCTATTGACGAAGAGGATGGCGAGTTCAAACCACGTCCAAAGCAAAGAGTAGACCTTGTTGGTACGTTTGAATGCCCCGTTGATGGTGTCCTCTCTACTTTGGATGTCAAGGTTGGTGATGAGATCCTTAGTGACCGCACCACCGTGGCTACGGTGTTAGAGCCATGTTCCCATTCTATCCAATACGGTGGATTGTGTGCCCTATGTGGAAAATCCCTTGATGATGAACAGGACTATTCGGGTTATAAGTATGAGGACAGAGCACCGATCTCAATGTCCCACGGGACTAACGATTTGAAAGTGTCGAAGGATGAAGCTGAGAAAGTTGAAGAACGTTGGACGAAATCGTTGGTCAAAGAGCGCAAACTCATTCTCGTTGTCGACTTGGATCAGACCGTTATACATGCCACCGTGGACCCAACTATTGGTGAGTGGATGAACGATACAAACAACGCCAACTACCCCTCCTTGAAGGATGTCAAATCTTTCTCATTGGAAGAAGAACACCAATTCCCACCAAGCTATAAAGGACCACGACCACCACCTTTCAAGAGAATATACTATGTAAAGCTAAGACCGGGATTGCAGAAGTTTATGGAGTCGATAGCCTCGAAGTACGAGCTGCACATTTATACCATGGGAACTAGAGCATATGCAAAGTCCATTGCTCAATGCATTGATCCCGAGGGCAAGTTCTTTGGCGATAGAATCCTCTCCAGAGACGAAAGTGGTTCATTAACGACAAAGTCACTGGAAAGATTGTTCCCGACAGATAGATCTATGGTTGTGATCATCGATGATAGGGGTGACGTTTGGAATTGGAGTGAACATTTGGTCAAAGTTGTACCTTTTGACTTCTTTGTCGGTATTGGCGATATCAACTCAAACTTCCTTCCTCGTCAGAAGTCATTGTTGGGACCAAGCAAACGTCGTTTGTCCATTGAGAAATTGGAGGAGAAGTTGATTGAAGAATCAAAAAAACTTCTAGATGGTAAGGATGACGATCAAGTTGTGGGTATAAACGAACGGGAAGCGTCTTTGGAAGCTCAAGAAGAGAGCAGACCGATGGCCAAACTGCAGAAAGATCTGGATTCTATGGTTAAGCACACCGAGAGACTTCTTTACGATGATGACAATGAACTCGTTGGATTAGAAAAGGCTCTTTTGAAGATCCATTCTACTTTCTACGAGCAACTTGACAAGGATTTGACACCAAACGTGGACAAGATTCTCCCATCGATGAAGAGAAAGATCTTTGAAGGTTTTGTGTTTGTTTTCAGCGGATTGCTACCGCTTGGATCGAACCTAAAATCTGAGGCAATTGTGCAATGGGTGCAGTCGTTCGGTGCCACTGTGAAATCGGAGGTTACGATGGAGACAACGCATATCATTGCAAAGAATTCGTATACTTATAAGGCACGTCTAGGCAAGACAATTGTTGAAGGCTGTAAAATCATGCACCCAGACTGGCTGTTCCACTGCATGTCTAATTGGGAAGTCATCGATACCAAAAAGTACGAGGTTGAGTTTGAGATGGATAGGGTTTTGCCGCAGCATGAGGTTGATAAGTATTTGGAGAAACTGAAGGCTGGTGAGACCACTAGAGAGACAAGTGTACAACCTATTGGTATAAAGAAGGATGATGACCTACTAGGAGGCGACATGAACTGGTTGGATGATGAAGAAGATGAAGATCTAGATGATGATGATGACGACGATGATGATGACGACGATGATGATGATGATGATGACGACGAGGACGACCAGAAAGAACACAATGGAGAGGATAACCAAGCAGTGAATAGTCGAGAAGAGAGTGAGACGTACAAGCGTGGGTATGCAGATGACGATAACATGGAGATCAAAAGGCAACGAGTGAGTGAGGGTGTTTATGACGCAAATGACGACGACGAGGATGACGATGACGAATTGGCGGCAGAACTCCTGGAAGGCCTCGATGAATAGATGTTCTACTAGGATTGTGTTGTAGAAGAGCTGTAAATGGTTATCAAAAAAAAGAAAAAAGCACGGCCTACGATGATGTCCATATAGGGAAGATCGATAGCAACAACAACAACAACAACTACTACTACTACTACTACAATGAGAACAATAGCAATAGAAAACAAACAGTGTAAACAAAACAAACAATAATAAATAAAAAAAAAACCAGCAAACAAGCAAATAAGGTTTAGTAAACAAAGAAATTCTCATCCAGACACGTTCCCGATTAGGAAGTCTATAGATCTATGTCACGCGGTTCGGGCCGCAGATTGTTTACATTTCGCTTGCCGAACGCCGTTGTCATGGTTACTCAAGAGTTGGAATTTGAAACTTTAGAATGTTTAGCATCGTTACGCTAGGGGAGATGGGACAGTTTTAGAGACAGCTTTACAATGGGTCACACGTATACATTCTGACCCTTGTACTCAATCTGAGTTGTTTTGGGGAATTTTTGTTCGTCGATTAAAAGAGTCCAATTCCGCATTGGGCCTCCCTCCCTCCCCCCCATTCATTCATTCATTCAGACACGTCAAAATCCCGGCCACTCCCCGTTTGCGTGTGTTCCGGGGGAGCTGTCCGCCTGATAAAACCGAAAATCGCAAACAAATTCACAGACTTAACCCATAATCTCTCATTCCCCAGCAGACATCCATCACTACCCTCTCATCCATCAACCTAACCTCTTCTTCTCTACCTCCCTCCTTCCCTCCCTCGCTCGCTCTTTCTCTCTTTCTTCATATGCTGCTCCTCTTCCTTCTTATCACTGCAGTTTGTGCCCTTCTTCCAGTGGCTGAGAACCGCTTCATCGCTGGCGACTCTATCAGAGTTTCTCAGTACTCCCTTGATTATGCGGAGGGAGAAGAAACATCTACTCTAGAGAACACACAGAAGGAAGTCCAATCAGTTCAGGTGTTGAACCTCATCCCAGGAATCTCGCTTCTCCAAACAGATGACAACAACGAGTGTTATTTCGTCAACACGACAATTGGTACGGATGAGTTCCCTCTTATCATAGACACAGGTTCAGCATACCTATGGGTGTATGGCGACGACTGCACCGATTCTGCCTGTAAGGCTGAAGCACTTTATACCCCTTCATCACAGCCATCACAGACATCCTCATTTGCATTGGCATATGTCACGGGCACGGCATCTGGCGAGGTTGTCGATGACACCATCATCGTCAACAAGTTGGCCACCACACAAAAGTTTAGATTCGGAATGGCAGACCAAGTGCCAGATTTTTTTGATAGATACCCAGTCTCTGGTATCTTTGGTCTCCCATCTGATGATTCCGCATCTATAGAGAGCATCATCTCTGCATTATACAATTCTCATGCCATCTCCACCAAGAGATTCTCCATCGCTTTGGGCTCCGTTGGACTCAACAACTCAGCTGAGCTTACAAACTCTGGTATTTTTGCCATTGGAGACCCAGTGGAGGAGCTATACACAGGAAACATCCACTATACGTCCTTGATGGAAGATAGCGGTAATTATTGGAAGATTTTGATCGACCAAGTGGCAGTTAATAACGTTCTAATTGAGTTCAACAGCACAGAATCGAACTCCACAACTCAAAGAATTGCAATTGTCGACTCTGGAACCACAGTCCTTGCACTACCAGAACAGGATGCATTGGACTTGCATTCACTCTTTCCAGAATCCATCACTGATGGTACAAATTTTGCCATCTTGTGCAACACAACTCGCAACATTGACATCCAATTAAATGGTCAGAACTTCACCCTCACTCCATCTGAGTTCCTGGGTGACAAATATCCAGAAAGCTCGGTTTATAACGGTTATTGTGTTTCAAACATCCAAGGTATCGCCTCAATGGACTCCTGGATCCTTGGTGCCGTGTTCCTTAAGACCGTTTACGCAGAATTTGACGTTTCCGGACAACAGGTTGGATTTGCAACTAGGAATAAGCAGGTTGTCCTAACCTCGACCTCCACCACCCAGTCGTCACAAACTACTGGAAATGTACAAAACGCAACGTCGGGTGTCATCTCCTCAACTTTGGCCGCTTCATCAACAACACATTCATCATCTTATAAGGGCAATGGTGTTACCCTCGGGCTTTCCATCTCGTCTGTTGTGTTTTCCTTATGTTGTTTCCTCCTTTGATATTCCATTGTTTGTTTCCATTTTGTTTGTTTCCATTTTGTTTATTTAATCATTATACGTTGTCTCTTTTTTGTCTTATGTCTATTCTGTAATCTACCAAAAGCAAAACATCTGTATTGAACTCCCGTCGCGTTATGAACGATCCCTCTGTCTACGCTTCTTACGCTCCTTTCTTGCAATCTCCTGCAAATCATCCTCAGATGGTTCATAGATGTGCCACACCGTGTAATGGGGTAACCCGCCAACTTTGAATCCCATCTTCTTTGCGAGTTTACCGAATGCTTCCGTTTCCGCATGGTTTAAAAAGGTAAACGCTGGGAAATGGACGCCTTGTCTAAAGATCTTTGCCCTTGCAAGAATGGAAACACCACCAACACCATCCAGGTTTACCACTTCATTTGGATCACCAGTTGGGGATCTGATGTAGCCTAAATGGACTCTCCAAGTTGGATACTGTTCATAACCCTCAACGATAACGTCGTCTTCCTCCAATGAGGCGGCCAATTCCAGACCCTTTTCACTTTCTATCCATGAGTTCAAGTCATATGCCTGTTCGTTGCCCAAAAACTCTGGCAATGGTCTCCAAACGTTCGGTACCATGACGTCGTAGTCAAACTTCATAAGCTCCTGGATGATATCGCCAGGCATCAACTCGACATCTGCATCACGCCAATAGACCCATGAGTGGTATGGTTTTAGTGCGTTGGCAGTCAACCAATTACGAGCACGGCCCATCAACTTACGACGAATTCCTTGAACTTTAACATCGTGACGATCACTAAATCCCTGGCCAATCACCTGTCCAAAGTCCTTCTTGAAGATTTGGACCGATCTAAATGGAGCATTGTACTCCTTATGATGTGGCGTGTTGAATGCCCTCTCTTTTCTTTCGATATAATCTGGATCCATATATGCCAAGTGCAGATCCTTTGTGCCCTTTACTTGAACGTTGGCCTCTTCTTGATCGAGAACCTTGGACAAGTTACCATGTTGTAAGGCGACAGAGTAGTCAAACACCGCATCCATGGTATGATCATCTGGCGAACAATCACTCACCAGGAATGCAACATCGATAAGGGAATGTGGATATGTCAAGTTCATCATGTGCTTGAACATCAACGGAAGCACAGCCTCGGCGTCTCTCAGTGGGATCAGCAGGAGAACAGAGTCGCCATTCTCCTCACCTTCGGCATTTCCAGTACAGTCATTCAGATCGTAGTAATCCACAGAAGAATGGTACAACGCATCCATGTCGTTCATCAACTCACTGTATTCAGTTGTCCCTTCAACAACACCTTCATGTGAGATCAACCACGACTCTACACCTTCATCGTACTGCACGAGTTTCGACATATCGACATCACGCACCTCCTCGTCTGTATAATGGTGCGTAGGTCCCGTCTTTGACGGCCATATGAGCCAGAGGAGTGTGAGCATAGCAAAAGCATATGCCGCGTATCTCAACGGGTTCTTTACCGTTTGTTTCGGCTGGAAGTGGCTGAAGACGTGCCAGTTAGTTATGAATGTTGAAGAAGATAATTGCTAAGCCAAACTCACGTCGGAAGATCCGTCTTCTTGTGGCGGAACATCGTTTCAATGCTGCTCTGCTGGCCCTTTTTCCCATTTGGCGTTGTTGCTTGGTTGTCAACTTTTGTTGATGCCTTTTTCTCCCCACCCCACCGCCCAGGGTTCGAGGAAGGGAAACATTTCAAGGCGGAGGGATTTGATATCGAGTTAGTGGAGGAGGGGACCCAGCAAAAGAACTAAGAACTACTTAATACAATTGGCAAGGGAAGGGGAAAAGAAGAACACTATACTGATTCAAAAGTAGTAATATATTTATATATATATATATATATATATCATGCTTTCTTCAGTCCAGTAACTTCTGGTTTGAAGAAATGGGTTCTTAGGAGTGACCATACGGTATGTGCCAAATCCTGTGCAATCTCACCCGTTGGGGCCTGTGCCTCTACGTAAACTTTCAACTTTGGTTCCGTTCCTGAACCTCTCATCGTAAAACTCACAGAGTTTCCCTCGTATGACAATCTTCCCGTGATCATCTGTGCCTTTGGATCGATGGGTAAATCTGGTATGTTGTCCTTGGTATCCGATTGGTATCCGATGGTTAGATCTCTCCAGTACTCCACCCTGAAATCGCCAATGTATTCTGGATACTTGTCATAAGTAGATCTAATCTGGTCAAAAACAACTTTTATGTACGATGGGTTGTGTACCGTGTAATAAGAGTTGTACTCCTTGAAGTAACCATACTCCTTAAACCCCTTGTCCAGCACCTCCAGGGCATTGGTGTCTTCATCCTCCCATTCTTGAGCCATTTGCAAAAAAATCAACGATGCTGTTATACCATCCTTGTCATGGACACCTTGGAACATGAATCCAATGGCCTCTTCGAATCCAAACGGTACGGTATAACCTTCTCTTTCCAGTTCAATTGCCTTGTTACCGATCCACTTAAACCCGGTCAAGGTATCAGTGTAATGGCATCCCAATTTCTGTGCCATCGATTGGATCATTCGAGATGACACCGTAGAGTTTATCAAGTATACCTTGTCCATAGGCTCTGTCGTGTGTTTGATCATGTGTTGGGCAAAGAGGAAGCCCAATTCATTACCCGTGAGCTGCCTCCATTTTTCGTCAACTTTGATTGCACAGCTGAATCTATCTGCATCTGGATCATTTGCAATGACGAGTTTTATATTCATCGAATCCGCTGTGGAGATGGCCAACGACAACGCACCTTTCTCCTCCGGGTTGGGGAATCTCACAGTTGGGAAAAAGGGATCCGGACGTGCCTGTTCTGGAACGACAACGATTTGGTCAACTTGTAACAAGTTTGCAGATTGTGTAAACACTTCTAGGCCAACACCGTGCATTGGTGTGTATACGTATGGGATCGACACTTTTGTCATAGGCAGCGTCTCTCTCAAATGGTTCAGGTATCCTTGAATGACTTCCTTTTTCACATAGTGCAACTTTCCCGAGTCTTCAGCCTCTTCGAGCACCTGATCCAATTCGTACGCCCTATCCACAGGGTTCAAGTTCTCCAATATAGCTTGTGAAATCTCTTCATCCATTGGAGGTATGATTTGACACCCATTGGCCCAATACACCTTGTAACCGTTGTACAACGCCGGGTTATGGGACGCCGTGATCATCACACCACAAGATGCGGCATAGTGATCCACTCCAAAGGGGACGAGTGGTGTTGGAACGATTCCCTGGTCAAATTCTTCGTCTGAAAGGTAGTAAACCTCGTAACCTTTCAGAATAAATGCCACCGCTGTGATCTGCGCAAATCTGCGCGAGTTCATTCTGTGGTCATGTCCAATAACCACCGAACCACCACCAACATAAGATGCTAGCCCTTGTGATGCCTGTAGCACGGTAACATCGTTCATCAAAGAGAACCCTGCACCCATGCGTGCCCTCAGTCCCGCGGTTCCAAAACGGATCCGCTGTGACAGACGATGTTGGAGTTCTGTATGGTTGTTTGTTTCGTACAGGTGTTCGATTTCGCTCCTGGTCTCTGGGTTCTGTTATGGAGGAGAGGTTTTGTTAGTTTGATGACATAGTCGTATTAGACAGCGAGATAGACAACCCCCCAATGGATCTCAACACCTAGCCTCATGGTCTTTTTGTTGTGTGTGTGTGTGTGTGTTTTTTTTTTTTTCTTGAGGGGAAATGTACTTACGGCATCAACAGCCAACCATTGCTTTACCAATGCCTCAACTATCTTCATTCTCGAACCGGTTGTTATCTTTACCTTTCGAATAAATATAAACCACAGAGAGGGGGTAGACCGTTTTACAACTTGTGTTTTTAGGGGAGTATCTTCCTTCCTCTTTTGTCTTGCTTTGCGAAGCGAAGCTCTGCGCGGACGCCGCCGGCCGGCCGGCGGCGTTTTTTTTTTTTTTTT
>JAJMLK010000267.1:0-14657 GCA_030564145.1 Williopsis takata
AAATAATACTAGTTCTTCGTTTAAAAATGGGTAATAAAAGGGTACCAATAGAATCCTTGGACATGAATCTAGTGGTATATGTAGTTGTTATAGCTCTACGGGGCACCTAGCATGCTATATAAGCAAAAAAAGGAAAATATTCGAACGAATATTCGTTTCGAATAACGAGCAGGATTTGGTGATTCGATGCCCATCCCTACATCTAGTTACGAGTAAATACTTATACACAAATGGGGATTATTTCTAGGGTTTTTCTGGGAATGAGCTATTGGTTTGCGCTGTGAATTTTGTTTTTGGGTAGCCCCTTTTTGTGTTTTTTTTTTGTGTCAAACTTTTTGTCTACTCGTTTCATATATTCTTTTTGTTTACAAGCTTATATGATTCATTCTTGTGGTCCTATCTACCTTGTGGCCTTACTACTTCCTGGTTCCACTACTCGTCAACCAAACCAAAGAAAAAAAAAAAACGGTTTCTCAGATATGTCACAAGCAAACAGGACACTAAGTCCTCGGATACATCAGAACAGCCCACGTACAATTCTCTTAGAGCCGAGTCAGCCCGTGACTATGTGGATGAAAAGTCCCCAAGCCAAGAAGGGTGGTCTTTAGATGGCTTGCTGAGGAAATATAGAAAAAAGCTGATGAAATTCGAGGCCTGGAGCATCGTTTCGCAGATGCCTTCGTCGAATCGGTCGACAGTTGGGTAAATCGCATCCCTCAACAGTAAAATACTCAAAAGCATACATCTCCAAGTACTGAACCGCCTGATTCACACACGTGGCGGGGCCAATTTCACGAGTTTCCGGATTAAAGTTCAACGAGTCTTCCGTGGTGCCCCCTAGTAAAGGGCTTACCCTTAACTCCCATTGTCTGATTCATGTCTACCTATGAAACATCTTTCGCATAAGGTATTTGTTGCCATCTCCCTATCCCCCTTTTGTTTGGATACATCTAAACTGGCGCGGTGATAACAACAGTTCATGCAACGCGTACACATCATCCATCTGTGTTTTTGTATAAACACATGAGAGGTGTTCAAGATACACACATAAATAGAACCAAACCCCCCCTTTTTATTGCTTGTCATGTTTGACAGGTTCCGCAATCTGCCTCCATGACCCTATCAATAGAGAGATAGTGGGTCTACATCCGTTTAAAAGTTCCTCTTTGGGTCAAACAAACACGGACGATAAGCAGCAACAGCAATCAGGAGTCGCAGATTGAACATGACTCCGTTGTGACTTGGAGGGTTTAAGTGTTTGAACACCTACCTGATTAGCTAGATAATATCCCCCCCTAAAGACACTCCAGTAACTCGCTGTTAGACAGTTCGGATTCCTATACACCCCAATAAAAGTGCATGTGTTGTTATATAACTCCCCCCTTTGTTATCGGAATCCACAAAACACGGAAATTTTCCGACGGGGGGGTTAAATTGTCCGCCTAAGGGTGGAGACAGATAGATCGATCGATCGGGACAATAAACTGCACAAAAGTATATAAAAAACACAGACACACACACACACACATATACACACAAACTCTTTTATTCAATTGTCTATACAAAACACAACACAATGTCCAAGCCAATTGTCCTCCGTCTCGGTGAAGTCCTTTATGCACAACAGGCGTGGAAGCAGTTGGAAACAGTTGCAACTGTTCTCGTCGACGACTCCAAGAACCGTGCAGAATTCATGGAGAACTTGAAAGGTAAGTACAAAGACGTCCAGTACATTACGCGTACTTTTGGAAGTGCCAACCAAACGGGAAGATTTGACGCAGAGTTGATCAACGCATTGCCAGAATCTGTCGTCTCCGTCTCCCACAACGGTGCCGGTTATGACCAAGTTGACCCACAACCTCTAACGGAACGTGGTATCCAGTTGTCAAACGTCCCATCTTTGGTTGATGACTCTACCGCTGATACACATGTCTTCCTCTTACTCGGTGCCTTGAGGAACTTCAACCAAGGTCATCAGAATTTGCTCAAGGGTGAATGGCCTTCAAACCCAAAGGCTGCTGGAGCACCAGTTGCCAATGACCCAAGGGGTAAAGTTGTCGGTATCGTTGGAATGGGAGGAATTGGGAGAAACATCTTGAAGAAGTTGAAACCTTTTGGATTTAAGAAATTCATCTACCACAACAGAACTCAACTTTCGCCAGAGATGGAGGCTGGTGCAGAATATGTCTCGTTTGACGAATTGCTCGCACAGAGTGACATCATTTCAATCAACATCCCATTGAACAAGAACACACATCACATGTTCAACGAGGAAGTTTTCGGAAAGATGAAGAAGGGAGTTGTCCTTGTAAATACCGCTAGAGGTGGTGTCATTGACGAGACTGCACTTATCAACGCGTTGAAGAACGGTACCGTCAGATCCGCAGGTTTGGACGTTATGGAGAACGAACCAAATGTGAACCTCGAGTTGCCCTCGATGCCAAACGTGTTGGCATTACCACACATGGGTACTCACTCCGTTGAAACTATTCAGTCAATGGAGGAGTTCGTCGTGGAGAACGTTGAGACTGCCATCAAGACCGGCAAGGTGATTTCATTGGTGCCAGAGCAGAAGGGCTCGTTCTAGACAGGGGTTTCTTTTTTTTCTTTCTTTCTTTTTTGTAAAACTATTACGAAATAGGAGAACCAATATAGAAAAAAATCACAATGCTAAACTAATATACACGTCACTACACTCTATTTATTTATCCAACCATTAGTTCGAGAAACAGATTTCCTCTGAAATTATCTGTTGTAGTTTTTGTTCTGAACGAGATTTTTTTGTCCTTGTAGAACATCAGTTTATTCAATTTTTTTTTGTTTCTTTCTTTCTTTGCGGTGTGCGGTTCTCGGACTGCAACCAAAAGTCCGAGAAAAATTACAATTTTACCGACGGGATGGACGTTGTTCCACAAGGCAGGTTGAGGACTATTATTTTAATCACTTGGTTCAAAATACATCTACGCAGCTAGCTCTCCCCTTCCCCTCCTCTTCTTCCAAATGGAACACGACGAGATCGACTATGAGGCTCTGCCTGAATCTGCCACAATGACAGCTCAGCTTGCTGCTGGTGCCTTTGCGGGTATCATGGAACACAGTGTGATGTTCCCAGTGGATGCTGTGAAGACGAGGATGCAGGCACAGAGCGGTTACACAGGTGTTCTGAGCGCCTTGACGAAGATCAGCACTACAGAGGGGTCTATTGCATTGTTCAAAGGTTTGAACTCGATGGTTTTGGGTGCGGGCCCAGCACATGCGGTCTACTATGCAACATATGAATGGGTGAAGAGAAGGCTTATAACGGACCACAAACAGTTCAACATCGTTAGCACAACGTTTGCCGCTGCAAGTGCCACCATTGCTGCAGATGCGCTTATGAATCCATTTGATACGGTGAAGCAAAGAATGCAACTGGGATCCAACACAATGCCAATGTCACAACTTGCAAGACATATGTACAAAACGGAAGGCCTTGCCAGTTTCTACTACTCTTACCCCACCACAGTGGCCATGAATATCCCATCTGCAATTCTCAACTTTGTCATTTATGAATCATCGACAAAGCTGCTGAACCCTTCCAACACATACGACCCAATAGTACACTGCGTGTGTGGTGGTCTCAGTGGTGCAGCAAGTGCAGCATTAACAACACCTTTAGACTGTATAAAGACATTGCTACAAGTACGTGGCGAATCGAAGGATGCAAGACTTAGAAATGCCAACTCGTTGTCGAAGGCCGCAAGGGCCATCTATGACGTCTATGGCTGGGGCGGATTTTGGAGAGGTCTCAGGCCAAGGGTGATTGCAAATATGCCAGCCACAGCTATTGCATGGACGTCATATGAGATGGCAAAGCACTTCCTTCTGGCATAAAGACTATATGTGTCTTGTTTTCTTTTTTTTTTTATTTCTTTTGTGTTTTGTTTTTGCATCTGTTTTATGTTCTCCTGTACAAAAGTAATTATTATCAAGATCATTCATTCGTTATCACTTTAAGAGATGGTGTGTGTGTGTGTGTATATATGTGTAGATTTCGTCGTAGATCATTGCGCTATGGCACTCTGAAGACTAAATACCCTCGCTGCACCAGCGGCAAGTTCACGAGGTTGACGAGCCATCTTCTGCGCCACGAAAGAAAAGAGCACGCAGGAGCCCAAGAACCCCAGCAAGTTGAAGAACTTTGGATGTTAGACGACGAATTCAAGTTTTGATGGTGATGCTGAAGATCACAATAGAAACATAGCGTAGAGATACTCACCGCCTTCCGCGAGTACATCTTCTCTTCTTCCTCAGTGCGGACTGAGGCAAAGATCTTGCGGATGCTGTTTAGGAGCATTGAGTTGTTCGTTCAGTTTGTTGTGAAAAACGTGGAGTTGATGATGGGTGATGAGAAAGATACCCCCCAAAAAAAACATGCACACGCACATCAACAAAATGAAATTGTACCAAAACAGAGAGACACACACAAAAACTCAAACCTTACAGAACAATGTGCAAAAAAACAAACTACATGAACAAAAGACAACGACGCATACTCCTCTTCTAAAAAAAAAAGAAAAGAAAGTCCCTCAAAGAAGTAATCGGTATCGCGTTCCACCCACCGAAATGGTGGGCAGTCTGTATATTGCACTCAATAGCCCCCCACTCAAGAGAGAGAGAGAGCCAACTGTCCGTGTGACCTCCCATGCCCAACTCCCCCCCAAAAGGGGGGGACTTGGACGGAGTTTCTTATGGCCACAGCCCCGGCGAGTTCCTCGCCTGGATTCTCTCAAGAGAAACGTTTGGTTGGACAGCGTGTACCACCGAATTTCCCACCTGCTTAAACCCCGTACCCGGAAAGATGATGTTCTGCTATTAAACAAAACGCCAACAAACACCCGAGTTTTTGAGAATCACAACACACAAACTCTTTGGTCAGAGGAAATTTGCCGTGTGTTTTCTCCTTTTGTGGGCAGGTCCATACAGACTCTTTGAGGAAAGACCTCGGTTGTAACCACTGCGCCACTCGGGCACAGAAGCCAACTTTTTGGGTCAAATTGTGGTACTTGAGTGTGCTTTTTTGGCCGTTCGAGTCCGACTTGCGGTATTTTAATTTTTAATTTTTGTTTTGTGTTAATTTGTACTGTTCCTGTTCTTTGTTTTTCTTTCCTCCGGGGGGGGGGGGTGTTTTCCTCATTGGAAATTTCTGATTGATCAAATCAAAATTGGCCTACCATATAGAAAAATATATATCTCTATATACAGATTTCCATTATTGGGAATAAGGTATGAGAACATGTTTTCTCTTATAATAAGACATAGGAAGTATAACCTCAGGTTCTACTCTGATACTACCAAAGACCTGCTCAGCATTATATCCAGGCACAAATCCAAAGATTTCTTCAAAGAACTAGCCATAAACAGCACAAATACCCCACCAAAGAAACAACCTTTCCAGTCACAACGTCCTAAAATCGATTTTAAAAAACTATCACAGAATAGTAATAATAAGAACAACCACAACAACAATAACAACGAGAAGAACAACTTTAAGAAAGGGTCTTCCCAATTTGCTCCTCGCCAGGTTGAAGACATCTATGCACGGTTTGACCCACAAACTTTTAAATACAACGAGTCCTTATCGTTAAGAGAGAATGAGTTCTATACCGACCTGTTGAAACGCGTTCATGAAATAAATGGCAAATTTAGGGTTTTCATGCTCGATACTGGTGCTCCGGTGAAGATGCACCTGAAGAAGGTCATCAATGAACTACAAGAGGATGAGATTGTTGATATCGTTGATATTAGAGAGAATGCCAACGAGACTCTCCCGTTGATGAGAAAGATGAACAAAGAAGCCGTGTTGAGAACTTTTGCAGAGAAGAGATCGATCGAGATCTCCAAAATCTACGGTCGTACAAGGGAGAAGAAGAGAGCTTCGAATGTGAAATTTGTCAAAGTATCTTGGGAAATCTCACAGACAGATCTAGAGAACCAAAAACGGAATGAAATCATGGCACAACTGTCAAAGGGTGTCAAGCTAACCATTGCAATCGATTCAAAGGATAACTTTCAAGATATGAGAGCTGCATTTGAGGCAAAGACCCCTTACGAGAACTCCAAGTTGCACGATTTAGAAAAAATCAAGAGGGGGAAAACGTTGGAATATCTCAAATCTATCTTTGAGGGTATCGCTGATATCGACGTTGCCGGTGATATAAAGGGAAGGGTGATTATGAACGTTTCACCAAAGGCAAACAGTAACAAAAAGAACGATAACAACTCCGCTAAAGATCAAAAAAAATTAGAGAGGATACAAAAGCAAAAGTTGAGAGAGGAGCAGAAGAAGGCAAAGATGGATGCAAAGGCAAAGGAGTTTGAACAAATGCTTGCAAAGACAAATTGAAGCAACGACCTGTACATAGTATCAAACAAAAACACACTCTCCATCATGACCAATCGAGTCCTCGTATAATTCATAGCGTATAAATACCAACACGACCCATAAGTTTCTTGGAATCGTCTAGAAGTTCATCATATCCAAACAGAGGCTCACCAATTATCACTTGGTCCCCATGAACCACCATGGATTTACCATACCCTGTGTAGCCAGTTCCATGTAGCACCTCTTGGCTAACAACGCACTCACCTTTGGACTCAAACACATGGGAAAGATCAACGGCAAACAAGGATCCACCACCTTGATGTAACTCTGCACTTATGAATGCCCTGTCACCATTGAGAACCAATCTTGTACCAAAGTTGGAGTACGAATTTGCCGAAGTTGCTTTTAGGCTCATTGTCGTCCACAACTTTGGAACACCATTGTTAAAACGATACACGTACACTGCACCACAAGAAATACACCCTCTGATATTCTGACGATGGGCACTCACCATGAGATAGCTATCACCTTTCCACACGCCATTATGAATCCATTTAGCACCAAACATCCCACTGTCGGAAGACCTTGAACGTTCCACAGATTTATCAACAGAGTTCGGTTGAATCACATGTTTCAAAGAAAATTCAAGATCAAATTGGAACACAGCTCCAATGCCCTGTGCACCAATAAATATATGATCCCTTGTGAACCCCACGCTTGATCCAAATTGTTCGTACCCGCCAACGGAATACCCCTTTGACAAGGTGACTCGTTTATGGATCAGCATATTCATGTCGACAACTTGGCCATGTGTATCACCTAATAGCACTTGTAATATCAGTGCACCATCGAGTACAATGACCTCTCCAGCCATCTTTGTGCCATTTACATCGTTCATCGGAGCTGTGAGAACAATTTCTGGAATTCCATCCTTGTTGAAGTCAAAAGTCAGAATATCCACACCTTCTTGATGTTTGCCACCGGAGCCAAACTGCGTGTTCGCAGCAAAATCACGAATGGTTAGAATTGGCGTAGATTCGTGAAAAATATGGATTGAAGAAGTACCAGGTTCTGTAACAAGAAGGTACGTGATATCAAACACCTTGTACGAGGCCAATGACGTTCCAAATCGATGTTGTGATTGGAATTGCGAGTGATTTTCCAACGTTCCACGGATCATGCCAGAAGAGTGTGGAGGAAGAAGTACCATATTCCTGTGCTCATCGCGGTTTGTATTTGCACCTAATACATATTCTGATAGCGGAAGGATGTATACTGATCCGGTCTGATCCTCTGTCAATGCACTGATTGCAACGGATGGTTCACCCAAAAAATCACCGAGGGCAAGGGCGTGTCCAAATTTCGACAACGAGGTATAGGTACTAATGATAACACCCTCTTTATCTGCCTGTGCTTTTAGCTTCGGTGGCTCATGCGTTGATGGTTTCACGATCGCAGTACACAACAACCATGGATCAGTAGAAGCACCACGTTCAAACCATTCGTCAAGATGTGGAAGACACTGGATGATCGTATCACCAATCTCTTGAAGGCCACCTAGGTAGTAAGAGTCCAAGACTTCATCCAACAAGGGTGATAATCTCGTGTTAATCAATGCAAGCCTGTCAGCAACGCCAACTTCTGTCTTGATGGCAGACTCGCCTCTCATTGTACAGTACTGTAGCATTGGAGTGCTCAATTTTGTGCCAAGTTGCGACAGGATCGCCTGTACATGTTCCCATTTGGGATGTGACCAATTCTGTGATAAGAAGGTCTTATCCCTTAGCCTTCGCAACAGCATGAGATCACCAGCGGTATCGATGAACTGGTGCGCCTTATCAACATCACCGTTGAACTCTGTGTGTGCAATGTATTCGAGCAAACCTTCCTCCAACCTTATCGAATGCCATGATGAGTCCATAATCTGATGGGTGAAAACACCGTACAGAAAGGCTTTTAATTCTAAAGCATCCCCAGTGGAGGACGAGCCAAACTTTGCTCTGTGGTAGTGCACAGCCTGCTGTAAGAACGGTGGCCAGTGGATCGTTTCAGATGCAACGGCATCTCCACATGTGTAGAAGGCATCTGGGAAAAATGCACCCGAGAGTAAGAAGGGGTACATCTTCTGAATATCTCTTGGTAGAAACTCATGGATCCTTGTGATCATGGCACTGTGGAGTCTTTTTTTTTTTTTTTGATCGTTGTCGTTGTTAGTAGCACAAAACCATATGCACAAAAAGGATACCCTTTTTGCGTCAAAGTAAAAAAGATACCACTCTAGTTTCTAAGCAGCAACTCACCCGACTCCCGAGCACACAACGGTGGCCAAAAGATAGAATAGAAGCATTTTTCCTTTTGTTCTCCTTATAACCTCCCTGGTCCTTTCCACTTCTCCATGCCTTTTTTTTTTCTTTCCCCCAAAACTGGCAGATTCGATGAGTTGGGGGGGGGGGGGGGGATGTTCATATATTTTTGTGTGTGTGTGTGTGTGTGTGTGTGTGTGTGTGTGTTTTGATAAGTGCGGAATACGTCAAAAATTGTGAAGCGAGAGTAAGGTACCAAAAGAACCAAAAAAAAAACAAAGAGAGAAAGAGAAAGAGAAAGAGCAAGAAATAACAAGGCCAACAATGCCAATCCTTCCTCGGTAAGTGGAATAACCGAGGTATATATTCACATTTCACATTCCAAATTGCTTTTAAACTAACATACGCCAAAGATGGCTCGTCAGTACGTGTGGTTTGTGTGCGCTAACAGCAGCCGCAATATCCTTTGTTGGAATCCATCTCCATTTGAAAAACTACAGGAAACCACATCAACAACGGCTCGTTGTGCGTATTCAACTAATGATTCCGCTATTTGCCCTCAGTTGCTACGTTTCATTACGGTTGTTTCAACTCAGCAAGTTTATCGAACCCATGAGGGAGATTTATGAGGCGTTTGTCATATACACATTCTTTTCGTTGTTAACACACCTCCTTGGTGGTGAAAGAAACATCGTGGTGTTGACAAGTGGGAGACCACCAGTGAGGCACCCGCCTCCTTTTAACAATATTTTGCCCGCTGTGGATATTAGCGATCCCTTTACCCTGTTGGCAATCAAGAGAGGCATTCTCCAGTACGTTTGGCTCAAGCCTCTGATTTGTGCCATGACTGCTGTTGTGGAATTTGGCGGTTGGGGATCCATCTTAGGGGTGAATCCGTACTTTTTGATAAATTTGAGCTACAACATCAGCGTGAGCGTTTCTCTATACGAATTGGCACTGTTTTGGAAGTGCATGTACTACGACTTGATGCCCTTCAACCCATGGGGGAAATTCCTATGTGTGAAGTTGATCATCTTTGCAAGTTATTGGCAGGGTGTTTTACTGGCCATTTTCAGTTGGTTAGGTGTTTTGAAGAAGAACGACAACAACAACGATGACAATGATTCAAAGGACACGCTCGGATTTGCCATTCAGAATGCACTGCTGTGCGTCGAGTTGATTGGATTCGCCATTGGCCACTGGCACTCCTTCTCATGGACCGAGTACCGTCCTGAATCCCTTCCTGGCTGTGCCAGACTTTCATATAGAGCAGCAATCAAGGACGTGTTTGGTTGTGGCGACTTGATCCATGACTTTAAGTCAACTTTCCAAGGCGATGCGTATGACTACCGACAGTTTGATTCCGTGGAGGCACTCATTGCGCACCCAAGTTCCAAATCGAGGATGGCTCGTCTTAACGAAGGACTCAGGTTTACAGATTCAGGGAAGCAGAAGTATTGGTTACCCAATACAAGAGGTGCTGTTGCGCCTCCTGCCACGCTAAAGACACCATTGCTATCTCAAAAGCCCCGATCCGGGTCCATTGCATCTACAAACTTTTCCACAAGGGCCATATATGCCAATTCGATGCTCACCGTCAACTCCAAGGAAGATGGGTACGCGTCTCCTAGTAACGGCTCTGTGATGAACTCTTCGTTGCACAACTACAACAGCACCATTGGTGAAGCTGAGGAGGATGGCACAGGTGAATACCACCACCAGAACAACGAAGAGACATTACTGCTCGAGGAGTACGTCTATGACGAAGAGACATTCAAGAGGGCCAAGAGGGACAGGCCCTATGGAGACAAGAACTACCCGGTGATTTACGACACCGAGGCACATACGCATTCGCCAGCATTGCAAAGGCTTAGACGAGAAGCCATGGCAAGGCAGAATAACGATGTTGTGTGAAGCGTATTGTTTTTCTTTCCCACACACACACACACACACACACACACACACACACACACACACACACACACACACACAGTACGTACGAAATATCCGCATCTATATACTTTTGTCGTTGAAAATCCAGGGGAAAACTTGGCGTGTAAAAGAGGAGTATTGTAATAAATAAAGCACTAGATTTTTTTATCAACAGATTTCTGTATATTCATATAAAAAGTACAATTTGACACATTGGGTCAGTGTCTACGTTACTGGGGGGGATACACAAACACAAAACGTCTTCGCGAAAGAAAAGAAAAAAATTGGCCTCCACAAAGTAAGAGAAAAAAAAAAAAAAACACCACACACAGAGAGGTCGCGGGAAAGAAGAAGAAGAAGAAGAAGCGAAACAGTGAAGGGGGGACAAAAGGGCAAGAAGTTAGATATAGATCAAGTGGACCAAGATGGATGATGCAGAACTCCAGGCCATTAGAGCCGCTAGAATGCAAGAACTACAGAAGAATGCTGGCCAGTCAGACCAGGGACAGTGAGTTTTTACCTTTTGTTTTGTGTGTGTGCGTTTAAGTAAAGGACCGTGATGATGGAGGTCCGGACGAGACTTATTATTATAAACACACACACACACACACACACACACACACACACACACACACACACACACACACACACAAAAAAAAAAAATACAGGAAGAACACCATCTCTAACATTCAAACCTCAAAAAGGGATAACTCTTTAAGTGCAGCACTCGACCAAGTGCTAGAAGCGAGTGCACGTGAACGTCTTTCGCGTGTGAACCTTGTCAGACCAGACCGTGCAAAGGCCGTTGAGCAGTACATAATGCGCTTGGCGCAGAGTGGCCAGATTAGGCAGAAGCTAAGGGAGAGCGACGTTGTGGAAATCTTGAACGGTCTTGCGAGGGATGAGGCGAAGCGTAACGAGACGCAGATTGTGTTTTCGAGAAAGGAGTCCTCGCTTGACTTGGAAGATGACGATGATGACTTCTTTGACTAATTTTGAGAGTGGTTTTAACACCAGATTATACCCCCACTCCTTCCTTTTGTGTATGTGTGTGTATGTGTTTTTTTTTTTACGAGTACCACACTATAAACGACTAATTACTCTGTTCTAACAAGATGCTGTAGAGGGAAAGCGATGTAAACCCCCGCCCCACACATACATACACACACACACATACATACACACACACACATACATACACACACACATACACACAATGCCAAATGACAAAGGTACCCGTGTAACCACTCTCCTTTTTAGTCTGTTGCATGCATGTATGCATTGTGTATGTGTATCTGTATCTGTATCTAGATGTCTGCGTACCCTGTTGTTATTGTTGTTGTTGTTGTTGTTATAGGGCCACACAAAAAAGATTACCCTTACCCTTTACCAAAAACGATTTGTGCCTGTATCTTTCAATCTCCGTCTGTTATCATCATTTCAGTAGGAGCAGCAGCAGCGCACCCTCGATTTCTCTTCTCTCTCTCTCTCTCTCTCTCTCTCTTCTTCCCCTCCCCCTTCTATTATATTGGTAAGGGCACGGGCGTGCTCGTCCTCAAAACGGCAGAAGTGTGGCCCCAACCACCATAGTCCAAAAAAAAAAGGGCCAAAAAAAAAAGAAAAGAAAAGAAAACTTGATAAAGCCACGAGAAAAATATCTGTTGCAACTTCCTAATCGGGAACTTCCTAATCGGGAACTTCCTTCCGTGTCTGTGGGTGGTGATAGTGATAGTAGTGATAGTGATATGATATGGGGTTTGCCTATAGCGGGAGTATAAAGGATGATGAATTCCCCCCCCCCATCGTGGGTATGAAGAGAGATCCATCATTTAATCCCCCATCCCCTCCACATCCTCTCATATTCTCATACACAGACAACAATGTCAATCCACCCATTCGACTCCATCACAGACGCTGAGATTAGACTCACGTCTAAGCTCATCAAGGACACACATGGTGATGCCTACGTCCACTTCACCCAACTTGACAGATTGGACCCACCAAAGACTGACATGCTCAAATATCTGGATGCTGAGCGTTACGGTGGCCCTCTCCCATCCATCGCTAGAAGAACCTATGCGTACTACTATTTGAACTCCAAGATGCCTCTTTACAAGGCCCTTGTCAACGTTACATACGGCCATGTCATTACTTATGGTCCACTTAGTGATGCCAGTGCAGGTCCTTTGCTTCCAGAAGATCTTGTTGCCGTTGAAAATGCTGCTCTTTTTCACCCATTGGTCAAGGCGGAGATTGAAAAGTTGAAGTTGCCAGGTCATATCCAAGTTGCCATTGACCCATGGATGTACGGTACAGATTCCGACGATATCACCGAGCCGTTGATACAGTGCTATACCTACTTGAAAGTTGACCACCCAGATGCAAACCACTACTCCATCCCAGTGAAATTTGCCCCAGTTTTCACCTTGTTGACCAAGGAGTTTGTCCGTATGGACTACTTACCATCCGGCTTTGACGAAAAGACCATCGCTACCCAACCTTGGTTCGAAGTACCAGCTGTGGAATACCATCCAGACCTCAACGGTGAAACCACCTTGCGTGACATCAAGCCTTTGCTTCTACAGCAACCAGAAGGCACCTCCTTCACCATCAACGGAAGCAAGGTTGAATGGCAAGGTTGGGAGTTTAGAGCCGCCACAAATGCAAGAGAAGGTGTTGTACTCTACGATGTTCACTTCAAGGGCCGATCCCTGTTTTACAGAATTGCCCTCAACGAGATGACCGTTCCATACGGTGACCCAAGAGCCCCATACCATAGAAAGCAGGCTTTCGATTTGGGTGACTGCGGTTTCGGTGTCAACGCCAACCAGTTGGCTCTGGGTTGTGACTGTTTGGGTGTTATCAAGTACATGGACGCTTTACGTATCGACCGTGATGCCAACCCAATCAAGTTGGCAAACACCGTCTGTATCCATGAGCAGGACTACGGTATTCTGTTCAAGCACATGAACTACAGAAACGGTAACGCTATCGTCACTAGACGTCGTGAGTTTGTCATCCAGACCATCGCTACCGTTGGTAACTACGAGTACATCATCAACTTTGTATTTGACCAGGTTGGTGCCATTACCGTCCAGGTTAGAGCCACTGGTATCTTGTCAACCATGCCAATCGATGAGGGAGTTCATGTCCCATGGGGTACAAACATCGGTCCAGGTGTCATGGCTGCTTACCACCAGCATTTGCTCTCTTTCAGATTCGACACCAGAATCGACGGTGACAAGAACACGGTTTGTTACGACGACTACGTCCCAATGGATGTGGATCCAGTGATCAACCCTAACGGTATCGGTTACGTTGGTAAGAGAACCATTGTTGAGAAGCCAGGCTTTGTTGACCAATCTCCATTCACCAATAGAACGTACAAGGTTATCAACGAGAACGTCATCAACACGATCACTGGTAAGCCAGTTGCCTACAAGTTTGAGATGCCAGCCAAGCAGATGATGATTGCCAGACCGGAGACTTACAACGCAAAGAGAGCCACTTTTGCTCAGAAGCAATTCTGGGTCACCAAGTACAGAGATGACGAGTTGTACGCCGCTGGTGAGTTTACAAACCAGTCTCTTGAAGACACCGGTTTGGGCCAATGGGTCAAGAGAAACGAGAGCGTTAGAAACACAAACACTGTCGTCTGGCCAACTTTAGCCCTGACCCACCCTCCATCAACGGAACAGTTCCCAGTGATGCCATCTGACTTTATGCAGTTCATGGTGTCGCCATCTTCTTTCTTCGAAAGAAACCCAGCTTTGGACGTTCCATTGGCCAACAACAAGGTTAACAAGTCCAAGTACTTTGAGGAGTCTAATGGGCCGAGTGCCAACGCTGCTGCAGGATCCTCCTGTTGCAAGACCCAACTCTGAGGTGTACATACAATATTCTATACTAATACTAATACCGATAAATCTACATGATACAGTTTTTTTTTTTTTAAAAAAAATAACATTCTAACTTTGTAGAAAATCCATGTGAACAAATAACTTTTGGATGGATAAAATATAATATACACGTTTCTGAAACCATGGTTGAACCCCCCC
>JAJMLK010000269.1:0-14562 GCA_030564145.1 Williopsis takata
AATACGTTCTAATGCTTTCTGGTACCCCAAGTAGAAATCTTTATGGATCGTAGTCACGAACCTCTCTTGGTAAAAATCCAATTGATGGGTTTCTGGAGATAAATTCCTCACTGTTACTTCAAACCATGCATAAAGGTATTGAATCTCATTATTCGTGAAAATTGCCCTTGTTTTCCGTGGAATTTTGGCAGTTTTCCGTGAAAGGTTACCCTACTTTGTGACTAATCAGCATAATCTAACCAGATCGCTGAATATAACATTTTATGTTTTCCGATATAGTGTAACGGCTAGCACGGTTCGCTTTCACCGAGCAGACCCGGGTTCGACTCCCGGTATCGGAGCTAACCTATTCTTTTTTTTGTCGTCGTTGCACAAGCCACATATTCATCCTCATCTATAACACAGTATCGGGCACCTTCAATGGCTCGATAATAACTTAGTAGCGCTTGTCGTCTTAGTCGTATGGGAAAAAAAGTTCTCTTCTTGTTGTTAAATAAAATAAATACCAGTAAATTGCAAATAAGGTTGCTATGAGCCTGTATCTACCGAATCCAAGTCCAACTGAACGGTTTCATACAGTGAGGAGTGGGTCACACCATCGATCTTGAACCCATTCTCGCTTCCAAATAGGAGATGATCCTCGATAATAGTGTCATTTTCCACCTCTAGTGACTTGACTTTTTCCAAGTCTGTAGATTCCAGTACAATTTTCTCCCTGATTCCAAAGTTTTGAGCCTTAGAAGGATCCATGATTAGCAGTTCAGCTGTCATTGCATCGGTTAGGTCTGCATCGTGAAGAACAATTGGAGATTCATTTCCTTGATACAACGGGCTCCCTGCAGTAATATGATGGATTGTAGATTTCCCGGAGGAGTTCGTGATTTTAGCATATGCATCGAACTCATTCATCCGATCTTTCACTAAGTCAATTAGAACTTCACAGGCGCCTTTTCCATCCAATTCGAAAAGTACATTACCATCAGACCTTGTGATTTTATATATCCCTTTGTGTAGTGGTTTCAAGTTGTGATAATAGGCTAACTGTCTGATCCCCAGAGGGATCTCAAGATCGAGCTCTTCAAAAAATGTGATTGGGGAATGAAGCCCCTGAGAGAAGCTAAGCCACGAGAAACTATTTGTTGCTTCAAAGTATCCACCCTCTGGATACAGGTGCAAATTCTTGCCATTTGAGAAGTGTAACCGCAGTTGAGTCTCGTTTATGTTCCACTGCTCGGACTGGATCAGCTCTAGCTCCTTGAATCCCTTCACATTTACCTGTTCTGGTAACCAGAGTTCACTAGAGCACTCAACTCCTCGGCTACTTGCCATTGAAGCGATTAAGACTGATAGTGATGGCAATTGTTGTTGCAGCTGTGTCGTTTGCTCCGCCACCTGCGGAATCAGCCCATGTGTGGTGAAGCACAGCAAAGATTTGGGTTCGAAAGGTAATCGCGGTAATACACCCTGTAGATTATGACTCTTGATGTTGTAGGCCGTCTGTGCAATGAATTTCCTCATTAAAATCGTGCCTGTTTCCTTTGGAGTACTCTCAATCCGGTCCCTCAAGATCCGTCAAAAGAGGAAAACATTGTGGGGGAAGTTTTCAGAATAGCAAAAAGATGCCGAGGAAGAAAATATCTGGGGTAAACCACAACCGTCCGCATATATAAAGGGCGCATTGTACCTCTATCATCTTTCTCTTTACCGCTTGGTTCGTTTGACTCTCAATTAATCAAGCAAAAGGAAAATGTCAGTCGAAGAAATGCAGAAGGAACGGTCACAGACCTCGTTCAATACCCGTGAGCTCACATACTTCTTAGACAACGGCGTAGAACAAACAGCAAAGCTTGAGAAGATGATGCTACAATTTGAAAGAGACCCGGTATTCAAAATACCTCTCTACGACTTGACCTGGAAGGAGCAGCGTGAGCTTTCCTTCAAGAGAATTGGGCGTGTTACACCTTTCCTTTCAATGGAGAGCGAACAAGATTTCATCAAGAGATTCTCACTGTTGGCCATTTTTGATGGTGCAACTTATACCAGATTGGGTGTTCACTACGGTCTCTTCCTCCAAACTGTGAGAAGTATGGGAACATCGGAACAGATTCAGAAATGGATCGTTGATAAAGGCGGTGTCAATTGCCAAAAGTTCTTTGGTTGCTTCGGGATGACGGAGTTGACCCATGGCTCAAACGTTGCTGGATTACAGACCGTTGCTGTGTATGACATTGACGATGACTGTTTTGTGATAAACACGCCAAACTTGGGAGCAACAAAATGGTGGATCGGTGGTGCTGCTCATAGTGCTACTCATTGTGTGGTCTACGCTAGACTCATCGTAAAAGGTGAGGATTATGGTGTAAAACAGTTCATCACTCAAGTTAGAGATATTCATACCCATGAGCTGCTGCCTGGTATTGCCATTGGTGATATTGGTAAGAAGATGGGCCGTGATGGTATTGATAACGGCTGGATTCAATTCACTGACGTTAAAGTTGCAAGAGGGAACATGTTGGCAAAATATACCAAAGTAGATGATGAAGGAAATGTCACCAAGCCAGAATATGCTGAACAAATGGGTTACACCGCCCTCGTCAGAGGAAGAGTTTCCATGGTGACCGATTCTTACAATACAGGTAAGAGATTTATCACTATTGCACTGAGATACGCTGCTATGAGAAGACAGTTTGGTAAAGACTCAGAAGGGAAAGAGAAAAAGATCATTGACTATGTACACCATAGGAGAAGACTCTTTCCGTTATTAGCCTCTGTGTTTGCCATGCACTCTTCTAGTCTTGAGGTTGAGGCTTTCCAGGATAAAGTCCAAGATCTTGTGTCTTCGGGTAATGTTGATGAGGCAGTGCCAAACATGAAAGATCTATTTGCGTTATCTGCTGGTATGAAAGCATTTGGGACTTGGGAGACCTGCAAAATCATTGACGAGGGAAGACAAAGTTGTGGCGGTCATGGCTACTCTGCTTACAACGGTTTTGGTCAAGGTTATAACGATTGGGTTGTTCAGTGTACCTGGGAAGGTGATAACAACGTTCTCAGCTTAAGCTGCGGCAGAGCATTGATCCAGAATTACTTAACCTTGGAAAAAGGTGGTAAAGTTGGTGAATACTCTAAGTACTTTCATAAAGATGAGAAAACTGTCCTGGGTTTAGAAAGCCTGGGAGATATTGATAGCTTGATTGGCGCTTGGGAAACAGTCTCAAGAGAATCTGTGAAGAAGGCCACTCAGACTTATAAGATGTTTTTGAAGGAAACTAAGAATCAAGAGCTATCGTTTGAGAAGTTGGCATCGAACAGATTCCAAATCGCAAAGATTCATACAAAGCTGCTCACTTTGAAGACATTTTATCAAAGAATCCAATCAGCTACGTCTGAAGTTTCTCCCGTGCTGACATTGTTATGCCACTTGTACGCTCTTCATATCACATCTGAAAATATTGCCCAATTTTACTCGTTTGGTGTGGTTCAAGGCGCAGATTTCTCCGATGAACTTAATTACAAGATTGATCTAATCAACGAAAATTTGAGACCAGATATCATTGGAATCACTGATGCTTTCAACTTGAGTGACTTCTTCCTTGGTTCTCAAATTGGTAAGAAAAATGGAGATATCTATGAATCTTACTTTGCCTTTGTGAATAGCCAGACTGGTAAAGAGTTAAAGCCTGAGTATTACGAGAGTGTTTTCAAGCCATTCCTACACAGAATCGTTGAGAAGAATGATAATGAGGACTGAATATGTATAACAAGATCAATCATTAGTTTACTGGGTGTAGAGAAGGGCCATTATCTATCAGGACATTTGAGATGTTTTCGATACTTCTAACAATGGCATCTTTAAAGTTGTCCATGGTAAAGGAACCTAAATGTGGGAGGATGACGACATCATGTCTGTTCAAAAATCTTTTATCGATCTGTGGTTCGTTGAGGAATACATCGAGACCTGCAGCATTCACTGTACCGTCATCAAGGGCCTTGAACAAGACATCCTCATCAATTGCGGAGCCACGGCCAATATTGACGATCCTAACACCCTTCTTGAACAGCTTTACGGAGTCTTTATTAATGAGGTTGATGGTTTGTGGAGTGTGTGGGACAGCCAAAACGAAGAGATCGACATCTGGAGCCATATCTTCAAATGACGAGTAATAAGTTGGCTCATATGGCAAAGACTCTATCTCCTTTGCAGTTAACGGAGACCTTTTCGTGTACGCAATCTTCATACCCAAGGCCCAAAGTCTCAACGCAATCTCTTTACCAATAGAACCCATACCGACCAAGCCTGCAACCTTACCAGAAGGCGAGTTCAGCTCCTTACCGCCCACTGTGACGTACTTGTTCCAGTTCTTTCTATCATCCGTGGAAGGTGGCAATGGTTCCTTGGTCACAGGATCAACGTCGGTACCTCCAATGACTCCTCTAACTTTGGTGATGTTTCCATCTTTTTCTCTAAGGGCCTTTTCGAGGTACGAAGTGTATCTGAAAGTACCCAAGGTGAGCTGCAGTGCGATATCAGCGACATCTTTGGATGGGGAATCGCCAATATTAGCAAGTATGATGTTCTTTTCCCTCAATTTGGCACCATCAAACTTGTCATGGCCAACCCATGGGAGAACAACAATACGCAAAGTGTCGGGAAGAAAGTCAATGAGCTCGTTAAAGGAGAATGGTAATCTGCTCATAAATCCCGTGATGTAAAAGGCAGAGATATCTCTTAGCTCGCCTCCTTGTAGCAACTGCTTCCACTCTTGAACATCGTTACCCATTGGTCTTGCAATAACCTCGTAGTCCTTCTGGAATTGTTGGAACTCTGGAACGTGATCTGGGATGTCTTGTGGATTCTGGAGGGGTAAGAAGACTTTGTGCTTTGTGAATGTCATTTTTAGTGGCTCTTCTATTGGTGCTTTGCTCTTACAGTGGTGATAGTGATAGAAGGTAGCGAAGGAATAAATAGAACAGGGTGGGCAAGCTTTATGTGGTAGCGTTGGTCCGGCATTACGAATGTGCCATCGGCATCATTGCCGAATCGGGAAGCGTTCCCAAAGAATCTCAGATGAGTGGGGAGGGGTGAAGGTGCGAAACGAGGATCTCGGGGGGAAGGGCCAACAGGAATTACTAGAGAGGAGTATATCTATCGGTTCTTCTCTTACTGTAGGGATGTGCACAAAAGAGGATGCTTCCGTGTTATTCATTCTCCCATGCGACATGTTAATGGTGAGCAAGAGGACTCTACGCAGGTCTGATCCACCTCCCCCCTCTTCCCCCTTGAATTTCGCAGTAGGGTAACACTCTTAACACCGTACTCCGTCCGCATAAGGAAGGCACTTATCTCTATACGGAAGCGTTGTCCTATGCCTATTGCGCAATGTACAACACATATGCCCCTCCTCCTTGGAACAGTCTGAAGCTTTCCCATTGCACAAGTATTAGCCTGTAGTTGTGTTGCTCAATTTCTTTTGTCTGTGCCCCTCCTTCACCCTATAGCGCTTTGGTGATGCCCTTCGTCGGCACGGCTCCCTTGCTGATCCACCAAGGTTGATTTCACAACGGACATTTTATTCTGTCCGAACATCACCTAATCAGTTTTCCCCTTCCCCCCACCACACTTTCTGGATGAACATCTCCGGTCTCTCGAAGCTCTTCTTAAGACCACTCAGAAGACCAATTACGATCCCAATGTCCGCTGCAAAGAGAGACTACACAACAATGTCCGAACCTGACTTCACTGCCCTCTTCAAAAAGATTGATGAGCTCAAGCCACAATTCATCGACCGTCTTCGCAAGGCCGTGGAGATCCCAGGTGTCTCTGGTGACGAGTCCCTCAGACCACAAGTCGTCAAGACTGCACACTTCTTGAAGTCTGAATTGGAGGCCTTGGGCGCTCAGGATATTCAATTGATCGAGCTCGGTACCCAACCCCCACCAGTTGCTGATCCAAATATTCAACTGCCTCCAGTCGTTCTCTCGCGTTTCGGTTCTGACCCTGCAAAGAAGACCGTGCTCGTTTATGGTCACTATGACGTCCAACCAGCCTCGCTCGAGGATGGATGGAATACTGATCCATTCAAGCTCGTTGAGAAAGATGGCGTCCTCTATGGTAGGGGTTCTTCTGATGACAAGGGTCCAGTCATGGGCTGGTTGAACTCCATTCAAGCACACAACGAGCTCGGCATGGAGTTGCCAGTGAACTTGATCACCTGTTTCGAAGGTATGGAAGAATCTGGTTCGCTCGGTCTGGACAATTTGATCGCTAAGGAGGCCAGTGGCTACTTCAAGGGCGTTGATGCCGTCACCATCTCTGACAACTATTGGTTGGGTACCACTAAGCCAGTTTTGACCTATGGTTTGAGAGGCTGTAACTACTACCAGCTTACCGTCAGAGGACCGGCTGCTGATTTGCACTCCGGTTTGTTCGGAGGTATTGTTGCTGAGCCAATGACTGACTTGGTCAAGCTTCTAGGTACCCTCGTTGACACTAAGGGTAAGATTTTGATCAAGGGCATTGACGAGCAAGTCAAAAAGTTGACCGAGGAGGAGGACAAGCTGTATGATGCCATTGAGTACGATGTCTCCGTCTTGAACCAAGCCACTGGTTCAAACACCGCCTTGTACCAAGACAAGAAGTCCATTTTGCAACACAGATGGAGATTCCCATCCTTGTCTATCCACGGTATTGAGGGCGCTTTCTCTGAGGCTGGTGCCAAGACCGTTATCCCAGCTAAGGTTAAGGGTAAGTTCTCCATCAGAACTGTTCCAGATATCTCATCTGAGAGACTTACACAATTAATCAAGGAGCATGTTGACGAGCACTTCAAGCTCTTAGATTCTCCAAACACCTGTGAAGTTGAGTTAATCCATGACGGTGACTATTGGCTCTCTGATCCTTTCAACGAGAACTTCACTGCTGCTAGAAAGGCTACAAAGGCTGTGTGGAACGTTGAGCCAGATTTGACCAGAGAAGGTGGTTCCATCCCAATCACTTTGACTTTTGAGAAGGAGCTGAAGACTTCTGTGCTGTTGTTGCCAGTCGGTAGAGGTGACGATGGTGCTCATTCCACCAACGAGAAGCTGGACGTCTCTAACTACATCGAGGGTACAAAGACCTTGTCCGCATACTTGCACTATTATGGTCAAGGCTCTAAGTAAGGTCTACATTTAAATTACAAATGGCATAAACTGTGATTAAACTGTAGTGCTACAGAGATTTATATATATGTATCAATAAAGTGATTTATGTTACGTATATTAGTACTAGAATACGAACATATCAGTCCGGAGAAATCCTTATTCTTTGTTGATCAGTTCTCCTTGTTGGGCCATGAGCTCTAGGAACCAAAAATTCTGTCCGCTCCTTCATCTTCGAAAGAGTTCTTTGGAACTCCATTAACGATATCAACAGCTCTTGTAGTTTATTGTGCTTTGGGTTCGTCCATAATAATAGCTCTTCTTTTGAGAGCTATCATTTGACTTGGAAGATTGGTTTTTACCACACAACTCAAAACCACATCAATTGATACGGAGAAGATGAAACCATGTTCTAATATAAAAGAACTCTATCATGCATTCAGTATTTATTATCAATCACTTTGTCTTCATCACCGAACTAGTCATTGCCGTAATCGTATTCTGTGCTAAGATCATTTACAGAATCAGCATAAACGACATCGACCTTCATTTCATTGGCTCTATCTGTATCAAGATCCCTCGAAGAATTTGGTTGGAGGAAAACTTCATGAGGAACAGGGTCATACATTGAACTTTTTGGGTATTCGTCATCTTCTTTTTTGACACCATTGAAGGCAGCCCTATTTGGAGTCTTGTTACCGGCATTCTTGATGCGGTGACACTTGCTATCTTCAATAATCCTAGCCCTTATATCTTTCGGATTAACTCCCAGGCTCAACAATACAGCAGCAAGCCCGGCAATTGAAGGAGAGCTCATGGAAGTCCCGCTCATTATGGCAGGACGATCAGCATATTTGTGGCTAACGCTAACAACGTCAATTCCACTGGCAAGGACATCGACACATTCTCCAAAATTCGCAAAATCTGGCATCAGATCCGTCTTATCATCAAAAGTACCAACAGATATGACGCCATTTGCACTTGCTGGACTAGTTCGACAAGAATCACTGGCAAAGTTACCAGCAGCTACAACAACAACCATTCCACTATTAACAGCAGCTTCAAGGGCAGCGTTCAAGATTCCGTTCTTCAGTGATCCCAATGAAAGATTGATAACACCTTTCCCTTTTTTCTCTTGTCGATGTCTGGTAGCGTATTGGATTGCACCAAGAACACTTATGAGAGATCCTGATCCATTATCGTCTAGGGCCTTGAGGTCAATAATTTGGGCTTTCTTAGCGACACCAAATGTGCGCGATCCAACAATTCCGGCAACATGTGTACCATGTCCAGCAGAATCACCGATAAGAGTGGTACCAAAGCTCTTTTGCTCAACCACACGGTTTTCAAATTCAGGGTGTTCCTTGTATATACCAGTGTCGATGACATAGACAAAAACATCTTCACCGATGTAGGTTGAATCGTAATAATAGTTGACTGACTGATTGAATGGAAGAGGTCCTTTCCTAGAGAGGCTTGCCAAATGTCTTGGAGCAGACTCTTGTGTTTGATAAAATATGTCATCATCTTCAGACCAAGGATTAGCGAGATATTGGAGATGGTAATCGTTGACGTCTTTCTCCTTCTGTTCTTCACTTCTTCTAACTGGAATGTATGCAAAACTTTTCACCTTTGAATCTCTAACAATATTTTTGACTAGCTCACTCTCAGTCAACCTCTTAATAACCAGCTCGGAGAAGGTACCAGAGAACCCCTCAAATTCGCCAAAAGAGAAGACGCTCTCTATCAATGGTCTGATATGAACTCTAGCAGAAATCTTATCATCCTCTGATAAAAGAATCTCAAGGGTAGAAGCTGTCTTCAACTGGACAAAAAAACTAGCCTCGACGATAACGTAGAGCTCAAGAGAAATTAAGATCAAGCGTTGGAAGATGTGCATCTTTGGGAACATGTACCGATTACAGTATGTTCTTGACCGTATGCTTGCAACAGCAAAAGTATAATAATAGCTATATTTGAGAGCTGTGTCTTTTTCTTTATTCCAAAACATCATCATGGGGCAGCTTTCTGATAGCCTCAGTGCAATTTTATCTCATTCCATCGTCTTTGTGTCTTGGAATCTGCGCACAAACGCACAACCACAAAGTCAATAAAACTCGCCAAAGTGGCCATATCTGCTCCAATTAATTTCGGCAAGAAAAGAGAGAGAGAATATCAGCCCCCTTTAGTATATTTTTATACTATGGGTTATATTCCTTCTCTATATTGCTCGAGATCTCCTTCTAAATGTTTGAAACCTTTCTTATATGGATGCCCAACTCTTTCGTAACGTCGGTGTTTTGTTTTTAACACCGATCGCGCCCTCAGCAACGGGTTATGCCGAGTCGGCTAATCTATCTCCTTGATAAGTTCCAACAACGAGCCCCCCACCCCACGATTACTGCTAATCAGGCAGTGTGGTAGAAAGCAACACCAAGAGCATGCCTATTGAAATAGTCGAAGACTGGGAGCAAGTGACTCCAAAGACTCTCAAGTCGAGATGGCTTTCCAAAGCGGCAGCCATCACTGCAATTACTGTCCTTGGGTTGGGAGGAATGGTTCTCTACGGTCTGAAGGACCAGGCAGAGAGGCGACTTGAACTACTCTCTCCAGATTTTTGTCCTGTTGGGCAAACTATTCGTCCAAAGTCGTTCTACGAGGATCGTACAGCTGCTGATTCCATTCTCTATGACCCAGTGTTTAGAAACAAATCTTTGGGAATCTTCTCAGGGGCGTTGAAGATCCCAACAGTGGTTCAAGATAACATGCCTTCTCCAGATGATGCACCAGAAGCTTGGTCCGAGTTTGCCAAATTCCATGCCTATTTGGAAAAGTCCTTCCCGCTAATCTATTCCCAATTGAAAGTCGAGAAGGTGAACACCTATGGGTTGTTGTACACCTGGGAAGGTTCTGATCCTGAACAGAAGCCGTTACTTCTCATGGCTCACCAGGATGTGGTTCCAGTTCTTGAGTCAACTTTGAAAGATTGGGATTTCCCACCATTCAGCGGATATTTTGACGGTGAGAATGTTTGGGGTCGAGGTTCCGCTGATGATAAGACTCTATTGATAGCAGACTTGGAAGCGGTCGAAAAGCTCTTGAGTGAGAACTTCAAGCCACAGAGATCATTGATCTTGTCCTTTGGTTTTGATGAGGAACGTGGCGGCGAATTCGGTGCCCATGAATTGTCTAATGTCTTGAAAGACCGCTACGGGCCTGACTCATTCTATGCTATTATTGATGAGGGTGTTGGTGCTGTGCAAAAAATTGATGACACTGTCTTTACTGTTGTATCTATTGGCGAGAAAGGATCTGTTACTTTGAAGGTCTCATTGACTACTCCAGGTGGACACTCTTCTGTTCCTCCAGCGCATACGAACATTGGTTTAGTTTCCAAGTTGATCAGCTACATCGAGGACCACCCATTTGAGAAGATTTTGGGAACAGAAAATCCAACTCTGAACTACTTGCAATGTTTGGCTAAGTATTCCAGTACTTTAGACGAGAAACTGAAACGCAACATCTTCAGGGCGGGTTATGACAAAGTGGCTAACTCCAAAGTCATTAAATTCTTGTCTCAGAGCTTGCCTTCTCTCGCATGGATTGAAACCACCCAGGCTATTGATATCATTAACGGTGGTGTTAAGTCGAACGCTCTTCCAGAGTTTGTGTCCTTTGTGATCAACCACAGAATTAGTGTTGAATCATCTGTGCAATCCACCATTGACAAGATTTTGGGGGATATCCAGACAATTGCCTCAGAGTATGATGTTGGTGTGTATTTCGATGAGAATGAGATTATGGAAAAGACTGACAACGGTTTCTTTACCCTATCACTTCAGGACCAGCCTCTGGAACCTGCTAACGTTTCACCTACCAAGGGTGAGATTTGGGACAAATTTGCCGGTACAATCAAGCATATCATTGAGGACTACGTCTATACCAATCTCACATCCCCATCTATCGTTGTGGGTAATTTGATGAATGGTAACACAGACACCCGGCACTATTGGGTCTTGACGGATAACATCTACAGATTTACACTGACTACGCAGGACCCAGTTGGAATGGGACACATCCACAGTGTGAACGAGCATACCACCCTGGATGACCATTTGCACATTCTGCTCTTTGCTTATGAGTACATTAGGAGCGTCAACGAGTGAATAGGATGGGAAGCAGACACAGACATCAGCCGTGTAACCCCCCCGCTCGCTCGCTCTGGTGAAATTGTAAAACTGTTGCGGATACCGAGATCTACGACAACGTCTTCTGCGGTTGATAATTTAGATAAATCCCAACGCTTTGAGACTGCTTTGAGAAAAAATAAAAAGTTTCAGAGTAATTTTTAATAAGGTGTAGTCTTTTGTTACAGTGTGTATCTCTTCATGGTTCTTTGAAATACCTCTATATGCGTAACGTGTACTATTTACTCAGCTCAGCTCACCTCCCTGTAGGGTATTTTCAGACTTCGGAAAAAGAAAATTCAACCATCCGTAGTCAAACAACAACAAACTGGGCCACGATACACAGGTTAGACGGCCACTATACAAGCTATAGCAATGACAGACAGAATACCCACGCTGAGAGAGCAATTTGCTGGTTTCCCATGGACGCAAATCGGCATTATTGCCCTCGTTCGTATTGCGGAGCCCATCGCTTTCACCTCGCTTTTCACCTATGTCTTCTTTATGGTGCGTGATTTCGGTATTGCCAAGGATGACGCAGAGGTGTCAACGTACGCAGGTTACTTGTCTTCGACATTTGCCTTCTCGCAAGCGATCTCCAGTTTCAACTGGGGAAGATTCGCTGATAAGTATGGTCGTAAGCCTACAATTTTGATTGGGTTGTCAGGTACCATCTGTTCCCTTTTGCTGCTTGGATTTGCCAAAAACTATTGGATGGCTCTTATTGCACGTTCGCTGATGGGACTTTTGAATGGTAATATTGGTATTCTTCGTACTATGATTGGAGAGACTGTCCATGAGAAAAAGCATCAATCTTTGGCATTTGCGGCAACACCGTTGGCCTACCAGATTGGTGCCTCTATCGGACCCTTGCTTGGTGGCTACTTGGTATCATTAGAAGAAACACCATTCAAAAGTATCAACTCCCTGATTAAGGCCCACCGCTATGCCTTGCCTAATATTGTTGTCTCTTTCTTCCTCCTGGCCTCCATAACTGTGGCTTTGTTGTTTATGGAAGAGACGCATCCAAAGTATAAACACCGTCCTGATCCATTCATTGACTTGGGTGATAAGTTGAGAACCATGGCTGGTTTCAGGCCAAATCCTAGATCCTCGCACGAAAAGCTCAATGCTAATATAGATGGGGAACGTGAACAACTCCTTATAGAAGGATCGAGTACCTCACACACCGAATCTGATGTGGAGAGTGTTAATAACAAGTCTGATGTTGAGGTTCAGACCGTAAACGTCGCCGAGGAGGAACCACGAAAGTTGACTTGGAGACAAATATTAACACCAACCTTATTGATCGCCATCTCTTCTAACTTTGTGATGGGTATTCACTCTATTTTCTTTGCTGAGTTCTTCCCGATCTTCCTATCGTACGATATCTCTCGTCGAGAAGACGGACATTTGAACTCAGTTTTCCCTCTCAAGATTGTTGGTGGTTTGGGTTTTACATCTAATGACACGGGCAAGGTGTTGTCCATCACGGGACTCTTTGGAGTATTCTATGTGCTTGTGTTGTTACCGCATCTGACAAGAAGATATGAGCCAATGGAAATATACACAAACTTTGTGGTCCTTGCTCCTTTAGTGTACATACTGGTACCATGGGTGGTTTTACTCGCGGATCAAATGACTCTTGCTAAAATTTGTGTGTATTCGTTGTCCACTTTGAAGACCTTGGTGACAGCGATGTGTTTCCCACAGATCATGGTTACTATCAATTCGCTATCTCCACCTGCACAAAAGGCACAGATTTTTGGTTCCCTGATTTCTATTCAGGCATCAGCAAAGTGCTTTGGACCAATGTTGTTTGGCTACTTCATGTCTTGGGGTCAACGCTACGAGATTGGATGGCTTGCTTGGTGGTTGTCAGCTGGAATTGCTTTTATTGCCGTCATTCAGAGTAAATTCTTGAGAGAGGCGGTTGAGGGTAATGCCCATAGACTTTGATTGTGTGATCTTCTCACCTCTTCAGCTTTCTTCATTCATTTATCAGGGCTGAAATGTAGTAAAAAGGAATGCTTGTGAAATGGAAGTTGGGCACGTTGAATGGTCTTGATCCTTTTTTTTTCTATTTTCCGACATTAAGGGAAAGTAAACGAGATATCTCTGGCTGGCGTAGAACTATTGTTGTCGTAATTAATATCAATAGAGATACCCGTTCTTCTTTCTAAGACTAACTGTCAACCCACTGGATCGTATTACTTTTTTAATTAGTTTTTCCCATGAGGTTTTGTGTCACCTGGCATCCAAACGTGAAAAGCAAGTTTGAGAGCTCCTAAAGTTGATCTGAAAAAGGTTTGCCATAGTGACGAATCAAATTGGCTTATACCTTTAAAAATCAAAGACAGCACATGTTGTTGTCTTTATTAATTTAACATTTAATCCTATATCTTGATGGTATTCCCATTCCTTAGGGATAACGAGAAATTTTAGCTGTTTATAGAAAGTGGCCAATATGAAAGTTGAAAACCCAGAAGTTTTTCCATTTTTAAATAAAAGCACTCAAAAATAAAGTAAAATTCACATTTTAATTACCATGAGCCGAATAAACATTTTTCTAAGATTCTACTGAGGGTCATTATACAAGATAACTAATTATTTATGCGGTTCCCTGAAAAAGCACGTCTAATACTAGATGCTACACAGAGAAGTGACGCTTCCAGTTGGATTCGGTATCCAGGCAGGAACCAAGCCAATATTTTGATTAATCTCAAGGTAATAATTGCAGATAATACAAGGTTCCACTTCAATATGTATGGTTGGCAATGAGAGCTGAAAGTAGAATGATGATTTTCCTAGTTTTATAACATAGAGAACGTAAAAGATCTTAATCTGATTCTTCTTGCATACAAAAGCACAGAAAGACCCGGCCAAAAAAAGAAATGCGCGAGCCCGGAGTCGAACCGGGGGCTCAAAGATGGCAACTTTGAATTTTACCGCTAAACCACTCGCGCTTTTTTTGAATGTGTTATTCAGCGATCTGGTTAGATTATGCTGATTAGTCACAAAGTAGGGTAACCTTTCACGGAAAACTGCCAAAATTCCACGGAAAACAAGGGCAATTTTCACGAATAATGAGATTCAATACCTTTATGCATGGTTTGAAGTAACAGTGAGGAATTTATCTCCAGAAACCCATCAATTGGATTTTTACCAAGAGAGGTTCGTGACTACGATCCATAAAGATTTCTACTTGGGGTACCAGAAAGCATTAGAACGTATT
>JAJMLK010000270.1:0-14562 GCA_030564145.1 Williopsis takata
GGGGGTTACACCAAAATGCATTCCTGTCTCATAATCATTGCGCCTCCCCCCCTGAGACTCAAAAATATCGCAATCTTTTCATTAAACTTCAAATACCAGCCAAACGGAGGTGAGCCCAAATAGCGCAACATGAAGTTATCCACGTTGGTTACACTAGCCGGTGCGTCTACTGCACTGGCTCAATTGCCATTGAAATTCGACATCCTTAGAGGCTCATCATTCCAGACCGCTAGAAAATTGTCAAAGAGAGATGTTGTTGTTGGTCCCATCGAGGATCAAGGAACTTTTTATTCTGCTACCGTTGTAATTGGTGGCTCTGAGTTTAGTGTACTTGTTGATACTGGATCATCTGATTTGTGGGTCTATGGTTCCACGAACCCATACTGTGAATCCAACGGAATGCAGTCAAAAGAGAGACGTATCAATGCCGAGCCACATCTTAATAATAGAGTCTTGGATGCTGATCCTAGAAATTACATCATCAAGGAGAGAGTCATTGATGCCTCTCCTGCTGATATATTTTCAACACCAACCTTGAACAAGAGGGATGACGGTGATGGATCTTCTAGTGATGACTTGTCAGCCACCATGAGCGTTCCAGCGGCCGATGCCACTATCGACTGCGCATCTTACGGTGTTTTTGATACTTCAAAGAGCTGGGAATCCGATGATGAACCGTTCTTTATTCAATATGGCGATTACTCATTCGCCTATGGAACATGGGGTACTTCTACATTCACATTTGGTAATGCAACGATCGAAGGGTTGACTTTTGCAGTGGCAAACACGTCCAACTCCACAGCGCCTGTTTTAGGAATTGGACTTGAGGCTAACGAAGCTTCCACATTTTCATTTATGGATTACTATGGTGGTGCTTTCCAGTACCAAAACCTACCAAATGCTTTGAAGCAAGCGGGATTGATTGAAAGAGCTATGTATTCTCTTTATATGGATTCCGACTCTGCAGAAGGAAGCGTATTGTTCGGAGCAATTGACCACGCAAAGTATTCTGGTTCGTTAACAACCCTTCCGTTGTTGAACTTTTACGCAGAACAAGGGTTTGATCAAGCTACCACATTTGACGTTCAATTGGATTCAGTTTCCATTGTGAGTGACAGAGGTACCAAAAGGGTTTTGGACACCAGCGTAAGTGCATTGCTGGACAGTGGTACTACATTGACATACTTGCCGGACTCCACTGTGGCTAGTCTTGCAGAATCATTGAGTGCCGTATACAATAGCGACTTGGGATTTTATGTAATGAAATGCCCACAAGAAACGACTGGTCTGAATATCACCTTTAATTTTTCCTCAGTTGAAATCCCAATCTCATTGGATAACTATTTAACTGCAGCTGATGAATCAGGTGAAGTATGTGCATTGTTAGCCAGTGGTTCCGACAGAGTCATCCTTGGTGATTCTTTCCTGAGAAACGTGTATGTTGTCTATGACCTAGAGGGTTTGGCCGTTAGTTTGGCTCCTGTCGTGATTACTGATGAAGAAGATATCGAGGTTGTTGGTCCAAATGGCCCAAGTGGGACATCAGTTTCTGTCGCGGTCACTGGAACTGCTACTGGTAGCGCAAAGGCTGTAGGATCCCAAACCATCACTGCTTCTTTATCGATAAACACGGATAATTCAGAGACTCAGGTTGGATTAACTGCTACGGAGGCAATTTCTGGTGGGAAGTCAACCGTGACCTTGAGTGGTGCTTCGCATACCTCACAAACGGCATCTGCAACAGCCAGCAAAACCACAAAGAACGTCGGTGCTAAGGCCGCTTCTGTATCAGTTGGTGGTATCATTGGCATGCTGCTGATGATGGTGTAAGTTTGATACTTGAATTTTAGAAAAGAAGAAGAATAAGACAGAAGCAGTTCATATGTAGTATTATCATTCCCTTTTGGTAGGTGTGACTTAGACCCAAAGCGGAATGGTTACGCAGCGATCGATATAACTACTTCAAGTTACCCGGCTCAGAGATTTTTTTTTTTTTCTCCCAAATCTCAAACGGGGCGGACATCTGAAAAAAAAAAATTTTTTTCACTTTCCCAACATCAGCTTCTTCCCCCCTTAGAAGATATACCAATCACACCACACAACAAAAAAAAAACCCCGCTAAAATAATGAAATACATTAGAACCGACCAGTCCCTTTCCATCCCAGAGGGTGTCAATGTCCAGATCAAGGCCAGAGAAATTGTTGTCACCGGTCCAAGAGGTACTCTTTCGAAGAACCTCAAACACATTGACGTTACCTTCGCCAAGGTCTCTTCAAAGGAGATCAAGATCACAGTGCACAACGGTGAGAGAAAGCACGTTGCCGCTTTGAGAACGGTAAAATCTCTCATTAGCAACATGATCACTGGTGTCACAAAGGGTTACAAGTACAAGATGAGATATGTGTATGCGCATTTCCCAATCAATGTCAACACGTTGGAGAAGGATGGCGAGCAGTTCATTGAGATTAGAAACTTCCTTGGTGACAAGCAAGTAAGATTGGTAAAGGTAAGAAGTGGTGTCGAGGTGTCATTCAGCACGAATCAGAAGGATGAGATTGTGCTAAGTGGTAACTCTGTTGAGGATGTTTCTCAGACATGTGCTGATATCCAGCAGATTTGTCTTGTGAGAAACAAAGATATCAGAAAGTTCTTGGATGGTATCTATGTCTCTGAGAAGGGAACCATCATTGAGGACGAATGATGGTTTTCTATTTATATACCTGAAAAGTATGGCTATGCCACTCTTGACCTTTTGGATCATTACAGCGTTCGACAATACAGAACCCAAATGATCTTTCGTAGTCCTGTCGTAGTTACACAGGATAGCAAACGTACTAACGCCGTTATGATGCATGCTATCTCTGTCCCGGTCCGCTTTGTTGTACTTTTTTTTTTGTCATTTCGAAGTGTTAATTGTGATAAACAGGTATTTGTTACGTTTAACACTGAAGAAAATTTGTCTACACCCAACTCGCAAAAATCGTTAAGAACGAGTGCAAAGATGACCAAACCACAGGTGCTGTTCGTTGGAGACCTTGACGAGTCCCTTGTTGAATACAAGAAATTTCAGGAACACTTTGAGTGCATTGTGAGTGGCTTTTTATCTCGTTTCCTAAAGCACCGAATTTTAACATTAAAACAGCACTACAAATTGACCACCAAGGAAGAACTCATCGAAAAATTCCAAACTGAGTTCAAAGATATCGTTGCTATCTATGGCGCTTGGTTAGGATTCCACCTTTTAGGTGGTATGACTGCAGATCTCATCTCTTTCTTACCCCAATCCTTGAAGGTCATTGCCATTTGTTCTGTTGGGTATGACCAATACCATGTCCCTTCGCTGAAGGAAAGAGGCATCCAGCTTTATAACACACCATCTCTGGGTGCTGAGGATGTCGCCGATACTGTTCTGTGGCATATTCTGGAGTCATTCAGGTTCTACAAGAGATTTGAGAAGGTTGCACACGAAACTGGACATGTTATTCAAGCTAGAAAGCTGCTCCAGACCAAGGGGTTTGACCATGCGACCGGTGAGTTGGGACAGGAGAAGGATGACTGGTTGCAGAATGCATTCCCATTCGGTGAGCATGGTGGTGGCCAAGTTGCCCGCTCTCCAAAGGGAAGAGTTTGTGGTATTATTGGCTTGGGACGTATTGGCCAATGTGTTGCCAGCAGAGCCAGCGCCATCGGCATGAAAGTGTTTTACACACAGCGTAACGAGAACGCTGATGTTGAATATGCGTACTATAAGGATCTAGAGAAGATGTGTTCAGAGAGTGATGTCGTTGTCGTTTGTTGTCCAGGAAACGAAGCCACCAGAAATCTGGTGAGCAAGCAGGTCATTGATCGCATGCCTCAGGGTAGTAAGTTGATCAACATCGGTAGAGGGTTCGTCATCGACGAAGAACATGCCATTGAAAAACTACAGAGTGGCCATTTGGGGTGGCTCGGTATGGACGTGTACACCAATGAGCCGACTGTTGATGCAAGACTGAGAGGGAGGGAAGACGTTAGCCTGACGCCGCATATAGCATCGAGCACCAAGGAAAACTTTGATGCTACTGCAGTCTATGCCCTCAGGAACATTTCCAGTGTTTTGCAGGAGAATGCTGATGGGCTTTCGAGGGTTTGCTGATATCACCTGTGTTGGAAAGTAGGATGAATATACTTAGAGAAAGATTTAGATAGTATCCGTGAGTATCAGAAAAAAAAAGCGATTACCTTTGTAGGTCGTATTAATCTGTAGGCCGACGCCTGCTTCAAGGCCATATAAGGCAGCCCATTCCAAGGCAAAGGAACAAAGGGGAATCAAACAGAAGACTAGGCGTAGAGTTTTCTCTTGGGGTCCAATTTTGAGAGAAGCTCTATGAAAAACTTATTTCCTTAAGGAGTTACCGCAAAGAGGTGGTGAGATGAGGTATATACTACAGGACGACACGTTAGAAGTGCGAAACCGATAAAGTATGCCTATCTGTATCATTCAAGTATACGAATTCGGAATAAGTCGATTCAGCTGCCTTTGTTTTCATTCTGTTGGTCCAATAAAACGCTCCATCTGCAGCCTCATCTACCTGCCTCTCAGGATGCATAATGCTGTTTTTGGGGGTTACTAAACGAAGTACTTTTTGTATGCATTTTTTTTTTTTTTGCTTGGAATTCTACAGATATGTATGTAGAAGGGAGGGAGAATATCCAACGATCCCCTCTAGCACATTCGAACAAGATATCACACTTCTCATTTTTGATCTGGCAGTGTTGATTAGAGTACCCAACTGTAGATCATTCTATGAAGTTAGTACATTATGGAATAGCACGGGGAAACCGGTAAGTACAACATACAAAACTCTACGGGGCCGACGTGTCCGCAGAAGAAATTGTCCACTTTTAGGTCCACCGATTCATTCGGGAAGGTCTAGAACAACGGCTGTGCGTCTTTGGTTGCAGCAACTCAAACCAAACGATCTGATCTATCAAACCTGTCTGCGACTATTTGACAGTGCAAAACCAAATAGAACTTTGCTATATCGATAGTCGGGCCATCAGCTTATGGTTGCCTGGAAAAGAGTCAATGTTTCCATTCTTGTCGGTAGTATTAACAGACTTAGTTACGCATGCAATGTGAGGGTGTTCCGCTACTTTTGGCAAGTTCCCCCGTTATTACCTCTCATAAAAGCAATTACCCCCATGGCTGTATTGTTCCAGGACTCACCACAGCTACATTTACCCCAGCCATGGATGATGTGGTACATTGCTTATCTATGTCGGTGAGTCTCTCTCTCCCACCACTTCCCAGGATTTTTTTGTTTTTACATGTGGAGCATTCTCTTTAACTCACCACCCTTCAACTGATAAGAACGTTATTAGTACCGTTTCAACACAAGATATCTGAAGTTAGATCAAAAATTGGCATCCTATTTCCATCCTTGTACTCTTTTATGTCCTCCTTGTCAGTTTCCTTTTATTTTGTTGGGTATCAAACTTGAGTACGCTAAAGGTGTTGCATAATATATCAGTACCATTTCAAGAATGAGATGCTTGACAATAGAGCTATTGGGGCTCATTTGTTGGTACACAACGGCTTTATCCCGGTAACGACGCATACTGTCCATCACTAGCAGTCTAGAACGAGACTTCTGTCCTATAAATTACCTATAGTAATTACTTTTACTGTGACTTCAAAAAGTTCACCATTCAACAATAAGCGAATATGAGCATAAGATCACCCTTTCCCTCCCAACGCATACACCATTGATGTTGACTGCCTTGTACTCTTTTTTTTTTAGTGGGAGCATATCGGAACGCACGGTATCTGTGGTGTTTGGATGTTTTCTGGACCGCCTGAGTTGTCGGCCGAACAGGACTAAGGCAGTAGGGGAGGGTTGCAGCGAACAAGACAAGGCCATTCCCGGACCAAAAGAGACGAAAACACTTGAAGAGGTTTGTTGGAAATGAGCTGATATCCCAAAGATGATGATGATGCCCCTTTCAATGATATTCCCTCTGGAATGATTCTTATATTCAGAGATGATCAACCCTTTTACTCCCCGCACACTCTCAAAAACTTGCAAGAGAGATCCTTTGGGAATCACAGATAACAATACACCCCCCGTGACCTGCAAAGTCTGCACAAATCTTCCTCCCCGTCAGCAAGCGCTGCCTCACCACTGCAGCGAACGTACATGACATGTGTAGATATCAGAAAAGACATGGGTTTCCTAATGGTCCAGGCTCGTATGCCCATACCCTCGTACCCCGTTCCCACATATCTGGATATAAAGTGTACCAGTGGGCCCCTTCATCTTGCAAAATCGGGGCAATTAAAAGTTTGGAGTTCTTGTGCACTATACCATGAGACCACATACCCAGAAGCTTGGCCCATTGTTGGCTATTGTTTTGCTCTTGATCTCGCCAGTCTTGGCACTCGTCCCTACGAGTCACACAGTCACCACAGATTTGTACTACACATACAGTCTGGCTGCAGGTGGACCGGCAAGTTCTTGTGGATATTACCAGAATACCTTCACAAATGGTGACTTTTCTGTCAAATATACCACCTGGACAGATAAAATTGCGTCAAATTACAAGACTTACATTTTCTTGAACTTCACCGGATCTTATACAGATGTCACAGATGTTCAACTATTCCCTTACCCATCCTACCCATTCACACAAGATACCAATCTTTATGTGAATTTGAATCAAGGTGCCTATCTTGTGGGCACATCTATTTCCCCCTACACTCAGGAGGATATGAAGATTGTCATTACCAAGGGCGGCGTCAACTATATTCTTGGAGATCAATGCATTCGCAACGTTAATCAGATACCTGCTAGCATTTTTGCTTCCTCAATCTGCATGAATACTCCAATCTTGTTCCAAATCGCCCCAACTTGCTCCAATGCATTAGCTGTTTCTCATGAGATTATTTTCAGGCCTCCTCATGTTACGTCTTCATCATCGTTATCGTCTTCGGAGTCCTCCTCATTTAGCTCTTCAGTTACATCATCATCATCATCTTCTTCTTCAACTTCTGTCGAATCTTCGTCCAGCTCTTCAGTTGCTGCATCATCATCAAGCTCTGAATCTTCCTCTTCTTCATCATCCAGCTCTGAATCTTCCTCTTCTTCATCATCCAGCTCATCAGCAGCGGCGGCCTCATCGAGCAGTCTCTTATCATTGTCGGGATCATACAGTAATGATGCCTTGGCGTGGACCTTTTCTCTTCCAGGTGCTTTCGGTAACGTCGATCAAGTCACCTTGACAATTACGAAACCAGATGGTGTTAGAGGTCAATACTACTTTTCTCAAGCTCTTGCTTTAATTGATGGACATCGATCCGGATATTCAAATGTGCAACAGACACAGGACCATATCACAGTTTCCTTTACACCAAACGATGATGAGCCATTGAGTCCATTCGATGTTTTCACGCTCCAGGTTACCGGTATTTCTACCGGTGGAAATATTTGGGAAGTTGATATTCACGTTTCGATTAACTATACTCCATTCACTCGCGTCGTGAAAAGAGACCAATTTGTTGTTGACATGAACAACACCATCACTGCTCCATTGAATTCATCTTCCTCCATTGTTTCATCTTCTTCCGCAGTATCTTCTATTTCATCTTCTTCTGCAGTGTCTTCTATTTCATCTTCTTCTGCAGTGTCTTCTTCCCTGGTTTCTTCTTCAAGTTCAGTCGTGTCCTCCTTGTCCTCCGTGTCCTCAGTTTCCTCGCTGTCTTCTTCGTTTTCTTCAGATGCTGCTTCATCAGTTGCTTCCTCATCCTCCGAGGCATCAGTCCTGGTATACAGCTCCTCTCAATCTTTCTCTTCCGTTATGCCTTCCCAGGTTTCCAGTTCTTCTGCTGTTCTGCCACAGTCTTCTTCCGTTTTGTCGTACTGGAACACCACCCTTCCGGTATCTACTAGTAAGACAAGCAGTACTCAAACATCAAGCACTATAGCAAGTGGTGTTGAGACATCTACCACCAAGGCAGGCGGCATTGGAACATTAACCGCTACTCAGGCTAGACAATCCACTGCTGTTGTTGTCATAACATCTTGTAAGGACAACAAGTGCTCTCCAACATCTATCACCACTGGTCTCACTGTTTTGACCACGACTGTTTCCGATGTTGTGAGCAGTTACACAACATATTGTCCGTTAACTGATAGCGTGACCGCTCGTTCTAGCACTTCTAGCGCTAAAGCAACAGTTGCCCGTGCAGCATCCACTACAATTGTGACCATAATCTCTTGTTCAGGTGGTGTCTGTTATAAGGTCCCAGTCACAACTACTGTGAAGTCTGCTGGTAGCCAGTTGGATGCCACTGGCACTTCTAAGGAACTCACCAAGACTGCTGGTCATATCTCAGAGGCAACAACCATTTCCGTGAGCACTAAGACCCAAGTCTCAAAGACAATTATGTCATCTTTGAGTGCTGCCACTGTTGGCAGCTCTACTACTTTGGATTCCGTGTCTACCTTTGAAGGTGGTGCTATGAGGTACATTGCCTCAGGTGTCACCAGTGCCTTCCTTATGGTTATGTTCATGTTCTAAATTTGACAATACCCCAAACTTTTGGAAAACGAAGTAGCAGAACCATACATTAACTTAAAATCTCAATTGATGAGCTCACTGGATAACACTCTATTTCTCCTCTACTGCTTCAAAAGGAGCCTTCAATTTTGAATAGGGAATATGGCTTGGGCCACCCATAGCGATTTGTCGATTTAGCAATGTCGAGAATAAACAAGACAAACTATAGTACCAACTTGGCTGTAATTATAGCATGCAATCACAAGTCATACGGAGATAAGGTCACAGTACTTTCGTCGAGGCTTGGAATGACTGCTGAACCAATTTGGTTCGGACGGCCAACGTTTTATAGACGCCTGGAACTCATGGTGCTATCCCGCCCCTTCAAGGTAAATATTCGCCCATCCAAAGCACCAAGATCCCAGGTTGAGAGACTCTACCGATATGATAAACCTACTCAATACGGCTAGATCGTGGACCCAACGGTTGAGAACATTACAACACTGAAACTTCTATGCGTCGTGGGTACATATTCGACGTGTCCCTTTGAACATCTCTACAAGACGTGGCAAATTGATATACACGTGCATGGTGGAACACACATTGATCCAAGAACATAGCATGTGGGACAAAGAGATCTATCAGAGAGAGAGGAATATTAGAGCCCTTAAAGGGTTTGCTTGGGTTCCGGGAGATACCCCGGACTTTTCCGTTGCCTTGCAGGCAGCTGGATCACCCCGGCATCAAAAATACACCAAAGCCTTCCCCGGGGCCTCCGTTGGACCCTGGGTTTGGATGAACGAGTGATCTCTATATAAGGCCATCTGTAGCTCCTTCCATTTTAATGTAGCGCGAGCCTTCCCCTTTCATACCCACATCATCATCGTCAGCGTACATCAATGTCTATCAACGTTGGAATCAATGGGTTTGGACGTATCGGTCGCCTAGTGCTCAGAAACATCTTGAGTGACACAAAGAACTCCAACATAAACGTTGTCGCCATCAACAACCCGTCTACGGATGCTGAGTACGCTGCATACTTGTTCAAATACGATTCTACCCATGGTAAATACCCTGGAACAGTAGAGCACGATGAAGACGCCCTCATCATCGACGGAAAGCGCATCACGTTGTACAGGGAGACAGACCCAGTCAACATCCCATGGGGCGAGATATCGGTCGAATACGTTATCGAATCCACTGGTGTGTTCAAGGAGTTGGACTCTGCACAGAAGCACATCATTGGTGGTGCCAAGAAGGTAATTATTACCGCCCCTTCAAAGACAGCGCCTATGTTTGTGGTTGGTGTCAACGAACACCAGTACAACGCAGATATGCCTATCATCTCAAATGCGTCCTGTACGACGAACTGTCTTGCTCCCTTGGTCAAGGTCATCAACGACAAGTACCAGATCCTCGATGCACTTATGACAACAGTCCATTCCGCTACTGCTTCCCAAAAGCTGGTTGACGGTACTTCAAGAAAGGACTGGAGAGGTGGCCGTTCTGCCCCAGGAAACATCATTCCATCCTCCACGGGAGCTGCAAAGGCAGTAGCAGCTGTCATTCCAGAGCTCAAAGGAAAGATCACTGGTATATCTCTCAGAGTGCCAACGATTAACATCTCCATTGTGGATTTGACAGTCAGGGTCAAGAAGGAGACGTCTTACGAGGAAATCAAGCAAACCATTCACGACGCTTCAGAGGGAAAGCTCAAGGGTGTATTGGGGTATACTGATGACTTTGTTGTCTCTTCAGACTTTACTTCTGACTCAAGATCCTCGATATTCGATGCTAAGGCAGGCTTGGAGTTGAATTCCCAATTCTTCAAGCTTCTCGCTTGGTACGACAACGAATACGGCTATTCGGCAAGAGTGGTGGACCTGCTACAGCACGTTGCACACGTATCTGGTGATCTATAGTGTATTCTCTTGATATTCCATACATTTTGATACTATCAGGCTGTCGTAGCAGCATGATTCGTAGCCATTTTGGGCCCCTTTTGTGTAAGGGCTTGGGCTATTCATGGAGGAGAAAAATACTAGTAGTCGTATACGGAACGTTCCAAAACTGTCTTTGTGTCAAATTTGTTTCCTCTTTGGGCCATATGGAGAGGTGCTTTTGTGTCACCATTTTCGCTTCTGAGTGGCTAGTTCTACCTGAGTCGTCTCTGTGGCTAATTGTCATGTCTATTTCGTTACAAATGACCAGAAAACTATAAAAGCCCATGTCTCCCCAATTTTAACCATCATTTGTGATTGCCATCCTTGTGGTTCAAGTGATCAGTGTTCTCAGTGTTCTCTGGGGCCTTTTTATCTTTGAGTCTTTGGAGTTTTGGGTCTCTGTGACCTCGGCGTCTTTGTGTCCCCTGTGCCTGCGGCGTCATTTGCTCTGTGTCTCTGTATCTTTGAGTCTTTGAGTACTGATGTGTCACTGTACCATTGTGTCATTGCACCATTGTACTATTACATCATGACACCATGGAACCAGTTTACTATTATATCAGTTTACCAGTTCACCATTGCACCATTGATCAATGCACTCACTGAATCTTTTCTTTTCCTTCTGGGCTCCACTCTGTTGACATTGAATTACATTGCCCTAGGTGGACCTTGCTATTAAGTTTCATTATGTTGACTTCGTCCAAGTGAAACTTCAGACCACTCTGTTGTGTGTTGTGTGTTGTGCGTGTTTTTGGGGCGGGTGGTTCCCCTCTGTGCGCTCCCCGCCCCACCGTTCCCCACCGTCCCCCACCGCCGCTCCTTCTCAACAACGCGCACACACGCAACGGCGTCCGGGAGGGAACGGGGTGGGTGCTGTTCTAATTTCTGTTTTTTTTTTTTTTTTTTTTTTTTTAGTTAGATGGTGTTTCACACCTATATACATACACATGTCAATCAACTCCCCTCACCCTATGAATGCCATATATCATTCTGTATTGATACGTGATATTCAACGTGTAAAATGGTACAATTTGTTTTGTTTTGTGTCAAATTAATTACACTTGTACAAAAAGGCAAGAAAACATCGGCACCGGGAGACATTCAATAGGGCACAGGGTTCAATTTTTTTTTTTTTTTTTTTTTTTGCAACGTGTGTATGTGTATATGTTTTTGTGGGGTTGGAGGGGTTTGGAGATACGAGATACAGATGAGGGGATATAATGATCGATACGAGATACAGATGAGGGGATATAATGATCAATACATTCGATTATTGTCTCAAAATTATTATTATTATTATTTGCTGTAAAAAAAAAAAAAAAAAATTCATCCTTCTAACCGATACAAAAGTCCCTTTTTTTTTATGATTTTGTTTTCTTCAACCACGAGGTGAATTCACCTCATGTCCTCAAAGTTCTAACAACAACTAGAGTGTACAAAAGACTTTTGACGATGCAGGTGAACCAATATAAGAACTACGTGCTATCCCTGGAAAAGAAGTTCGAATGCACCATGTCTTTTGATATCAATTTCACCATGCGCAATTACGATAAATATGATGAGATGCAAGCTTTGTATATATATAGGTGCCAGTTTTCCAAACTGGCCAAATTAAATAGTAATAAATAATAAATAGAAGGTATATGAATACCAAATAAATATGAGACTTGGTCTCACCCAACCCATAAATAAATATATAGATAAATAAATAAATAGATAAATAGATAGATAGATAAATAGATAAAAAGAGCTCATCTCAGGATACCATCGATGACACCTTGTGGAACGGCATACCGCTGACACTGGGATTTTGCCCAATTCAAACGTTCATTCATGACAACGATACCCTTATTACAGAGTTTACTTCTCTCTGCTGCTTGTCTCAATACCAAGATGGTTAGTGTCTTTTGATCCAATTTTTGGTTCTTCTTCAACAGGCGTACACTATGGCGCAATGCTCCATCCATGTACAACCTCGAAGTATCCATCAATCTGGAATAAGTTGAAAGCTGTAATGATTCCGATGGCGTTTGTGGCTTTATCGTGTGGAAACTTTGTGGTGAAATTTTGAACTGATGGTCATTGTACAAGTGTCGAGACACTTCGTGTGGGTGGTGTTCGAGCATCTTTTGCAAATGTGCCAGTTTATTCGCTTGGATAAAGCAACGCGCCAGTTTTGGATGCAAAGAGTTGAAATCCCTAGTTGATAGCCTTGTCAAAAGCGAGTTGATTTCACCAACGGAGAATTGTGAAACTAGGGCGTTACAAAGCCCAATCCTTTCAAATCTCGTCTTGAACCTGTTTTGCAACAGCAATTCCCTCACGAGACCAACCGATTTACAACGGTGGATTAGCCGTTGGAAGGCCTGTGGTGATGGCCCTTTCAACTTCTTGATCAGAGTGACACGATGGTTGTGTGGCAACGAAGCGAGGAACGAAGTCAAGGTTCCTAAATTGACATCGGTCAACTCGTAATGACAACCCTTCAACAGCCATTCAACTTGTGGCGATTGCTGTTCCGGTGAAGTTGGCTCTCTTGACTTTTTCAACTCTGCATAAGTTCTCTTTAACGACAGGTCCAAATGGATAGATCTGTTTGAACTTGACAACTTGCCCATTATTTGTCTGTAAAGTTGTTCATCCTTGGTAATCAAAACCAGCGTAACCAAAGAGCTCAATCCGAATTGGTTCAACGATTCTAGGTTGCTAGTGACAAATTGTCTTGCAGAGAGTAACTTGCCAGATTTTATCAACCTTGTCAGATGGATCGTTTGCAATTCGCTCAACAAGGACGATGACGAGATAGACTTGAAACAAGCCTTGTAAAACTTTGGCTTTGCCCGCAACAGTCTAAACGTTTCCCTGTCAACGTTGCCGAATCCACTTGCCCTTGCCAAAACCAACTGGGCAATTTGTTCCCTCTTGTCCTTGGAAGCCGGTTGAACAACTCGGTAGAAAACTCCATCCGTTGAAAGCGTCCCCGTAGATTGTAAATGCTGCATTGCCCTTTCAACTTGTCCATAACGGATCAACTTCGAAGCGAGCGAAACGTCTATAAAGTCATAGCCAGTGGTCCAGTACTGCCTTGGTAATACCTGGACATCATCACACGACTGGAGCACGGCATCCAATTGGACAACCTTGAGGATATCGAGAAACATGAAATGTTTGAAACCTAGTTGTTTCAACGTGGTGCCGTTGTTTGTCAATGCCGTAAAGCACAATTTGAACATCTTAGCGTCCGAATTGGACAAGTTGTAGAGATTTTTACAAATCTCCACCGTTCCCAATGTCAGATCGCAATCCCGTTCCAGCGTATCAAAAACCACAGAGCTTAACCTTTGCAAAAATTGAACGTCTTGGAATCGATTCAACGTGATGTGATGGATTAAGGATGCAACTTTGCCGTATTCTCTATGTATGATGTAGAACTTTGCCAATTTGAGCATAGTACGGTCACCAACCACTTCGGTGACTTCAGACATTGAAGATTGTAACTCTGAACGCATGTAGTGGTCCAAATGCCGCAACGAGATACGCAATGGGTCTTTGTAATCCAACATGAGGTCCAACTTCACATGGACATCGCTCGACTTCTTCAACTTGTGGCTCAATGCCTGAGGCAAGGGCGGCGGCAGAGCATTCTTGTCGTTACCCTTGTCCGTTGAAGAAGAAGAACCATGTGCAACTCGTAGCAACCTCTCCAGAGCACCCAGTGTCACTGGAGAAGTTTGCGTATGTGGTAAAGCAACAGAGTTGTGCGGGTGAATCAGGGGAGCATTTGGCGGGGATACCGCGTGTTGTTCTCCAAAGTGGTATAACTTCCTCCGTGTCTGTGCTCTCCACTGCTTCAAAACCCTCAAACCCATTACCGATCTTCGGAGCATCCTTGAATCTTGTATCTTATCCTTCCTTCTTCTCCTCTTTTTTTTGTTTTTTTTTTTTGTTTTTGTTTTGTTGGGGTTTATTCGATTTGTGTTGCTAATATTGTACTATATATGTTTATACCCTCTCTTGTTAAGTTACAGTTTCCCTGTTGTTGTTTGTGTCTTTATTATCTCTCTCTCCAACCCCCCCCCC
>JAJMLK010000271.1:0-14518 GCA_030564145.1 Williopsis takata
CCCCCCAGTGCCTTACATTACGTGCGAATTTTTACCAATCATCGCTCTTCCGTCCAGATAGTTCCGGTTATCCCAATCGCCCTCTCATCCGTAGCATTATTTCCTCAGCGGATGGAGTGCAATCTGTAGTGATGACTCTCACAATAAGTTAATATCTGTGTACGTCATCCCAGTGTGATAGAGATAGGTTCGGTAAGACACTATCCTGGAAGACATCTCACTGTGGGATAACTTTCACGTCTCCGGTGCTCCGTTCTATTTATTCAGAAGAAATTAGTCAAATATAGCTGATTTTTGTTAATGGAATTCAAGGGAATTAAGGCACCATTATTAGTTAGAAGTCACATACTTGATTTCTTGTGGGTTTTACCTCACGGGGAAGTGAAGCATTGCCGTACACTTTGAAAGTTATAGTCCCAATTTCTATTATTGATCTTGTTCAGCAGCATCCTCTCTCTATCTTTGGACTTAAAGAAACTGATAAGTCTTGAATCTGGTTACAACATTCGAATTATCTTTGTCAAAACGCTTCATGAGGGGTAGTAGAAGTTGGTCATTTTAGTACACCTCTTGCTGTACTAGCTTTACGTGATATCGCTAATCAAATTTATTTTCCCCCCTGTATTCTATTGGAAGCATTGGAACACGTTCAAAATTGTTTTTATCTATAGCGCTTTTGTTGCTTTTCTTGGCGAGTGCAGTCCATAATTAGATCATTGTAGTGCTATTCTTTGTCATTCATCCATATCCAAAAGCTACCTGACTCCTGTATGTTGGTTGTCAACCGTTCGCAAGGTTATCTTCCCTAAATGTGTCAAAGACTGCCGCTTCAGTTTCTGATGCTCACCCTGGTTCCGAGAAATCGGACGTCTCATCCGTGCTGCATTCCAAAAAAAGCATAACCAGTTCTACATAAAAGCCCATGTAAGCATTGACATTAAAACATGATAGTAGTATAAAGACATCTTTGAAGCGAATATAATATAAGGGAAGATAAATAGAACTTTTGTCTTATACCCTGGCTGATGGGAAATAACAAAAAAGAAAAAATTGCTCACTTCTTGGCTCTTCTAGCCTTGACAGCCTCAGCCAACTCATTCAGCATTGAAACAGTAGTGTCCCAGCCAACACAACCGTCGGTGATAGAGACACCGTACTCGAGGCCGGACTTACCCTCCTTTGGAATGGACTGTTTACCCTCGTTGATATGAGATTCAATCATGAGACCAATAATCTTATCTTCACCGTTAGAAACTTGTCTTGCAACTTCTGAAGATACTAGTGGCTGGTTTCTGTAGTCCTTGTTAGAGTTACCGTGAGAACAGTCAACCATCAAGACACCCTTTGGACCCATCTTCTCCTTGGCCTCCGCAACGGACGCCTCGTCGTAGTTTGTACCCTTCTTACCACCTCTCAAGATGACAAAACAGTTCTCATTACCCTTAGTAGCAGTGATAGCAGCAAGACCGTGCTTAGTGACACCCATGAAGTGGTGTGGGTGAGAAGCAGCCTGGACGGCGTCAAGAGCAACGTCAAGAGAACCATCGGTACCATTCTTGAAACCGATAGGGAAGGACAAACCGGAAGCCAACTCTCTGTGCAACTGGGACTCGGTAGTTCTTGCACCGATAGCACCAAAGGACAACAAATCAGCAAGGAATTGTGGGGAGATGGTGTCCAACATTTCAGAGGCAATTGGGACACCCTTGTCGGTCAAGTCACAGAACAACTGTCTTGACACTCTCAAACCCTTGTTGATGTTGAAAGTAGAGTTGATTTCTGGGTCATTGATCAAACCCTTCCAGCCAACTGTAGTTCTTGGCTTCTCCAAGTATGCTCTCATAATGACGACAAGCTCGCCTTTAAGCTCATCGCTGAGTTTTTTCAGTCTGTCAGCGTACTCCATGGCAGCATCGTAGTCGTGAATCGAACAAGGGCCGACAACAACGAGTAAACGGTCATCTTCCTGTTTGATCACCTTGATGGCCTCTGTACGACCCTCGATAGCGGTAGCAATAGATGTCTGGGAAGCTGAAACCTCGCGCTGCAAGAGTTCTGGAGACAAAAGTGGCTCGTAGCCCAAAATGTTAACGTCTTCAACTTCGTTCTGGGACTTGTTAGCTCTAGTCCTTCGGTATTATTCATAGCTGGATGGTACTCACGCTCATTGTGTAATGTTCTTTGATTCTATGTGGTCTGTGTGTTTGTGTGAGTAGAAGGAAGAGTACAAATTAATGAAAGAAACGTTTTCGAGTCACATGGTACTTTTTTTTGTCTTGGAAGAAGTTTGATTTCTGCGCCGCCGCCGAGGCCGACGATGATACAGCCGCAGGTAACGGGGACTAGAAGGCTGGACTCAGATCCCGATGATGAAATTGTCAGAAATACACGTTCAACTGGGCTGGGGTTGGCGAATTTACATTGCTATAATAGTCACTATGTGGTATTTGTGGAATTCTCATATTTACACAAGCATCAATTTTGAATGAAAATAGCACTCTCTTTGAACCAAGACCAGTCCCGCAATCCCCATCCCTAGGTCTGGCCAGACCTCCCCTGGCGAGCAATAGCCGGTTTCCTTGCAAAAATTTTCCCAGTGTGTGTGTCATACCGCCAGAGCGATTGTGACTGCTTCCCCTATCCACGTGCTATTACCTCCTAGAATGAAACAACAAATTATAAGGATATTTCAAGGGAAACCTGAGGGTTCAAAGAGGCTTAAAAAGATCAACAGTTGACACCTTTTTCGATGCCTGAATATAAACACGGCAATTGAAGCGCTTTAGGAGTGCTTATTGCAGGTTAAATCACCGTTTAAACCCTCCGCTATCCTTTATTTACCGTGATTATGTCATCGCCGATGGTTGCCGTTATTATGTAATACCCGTGAGGAAAGTCACTTTTGCCAAAATAGGCAGCTTCCTAATTTGGAGTATTCACAGTTGGCTCTACACATCTGTCCATATTCTTCATCCTATATTGGGTTTCGGAGGCTCAAAAAATCAATGAATGGTATCTATGTACAACGGTTCGCCATTATTCATCCTCTGCTCCACCAACTCTTCATATTCTCTCTGTTCTTTGCACCTTCCTCGCTGAGCGTCTCATCTGGTTTGTTCAACATCGGCTTCTCCTTAGATGCAACAGTTTCTCTAGCTTGTGCAGCGAATGCAAACTCTTTACGTCTCTTGGATCGACACTGCTCCCATGAGACAGTACTACCTAACAACAAACCACCGACAGCCCAATTAGTAGCCTTTGATGGGCTCTTCTGAACCAGAAAGACAACGGCACCGAGCACTCCCATCGCGCTTAATCCCGTCAAACCAGCTTCTCTGAAACATGGCATCTTCACAAGATTTCCAAAACTGAAGTCATCAGCCTTGATGCTGTCTACCGCCTGCTTGATAGGCAGATTCTGTGGGTTCGATGGCCCGTTGTTGAAGCGAGGCTCGGTATCTTCCAATAACAACTGCTGTTGTTGGGGCTGTTGTTGTTCTGTCTTCTTTGGAGTCACGGCTTCTTCTCTTCGACGCTCAGACGATCTCTTTGGTTGAGATCTTGTTCCGTCAGCATTATCAGCATCGGAACTTTCTGAACTGAAAGGCCACACCATTATTTTATGGAATCTATATGGAGATACAGCTCGGTTCAGAACGGTTGAGTTTATTTCTCTATCCCATCACGAATTTTTCAGTGAAGCCCGAGCTTTGGAGGTTTTGCGACCGTAGCGCTGCCATTTGGGAACAACGAGCAAAATAGAACAAGGGAGAATGGGGTTTGCTTGAAAAAAAATTGGAAGAGTATAGGCAGCATTTGACTAGAGAGTATGTGTAATTAGGCCGTAGTGGTGAGTTAAAAAGATATCGCCAGCTCTGACTGGCGACTCGGGGAAATTGAAAAAAATAAAAGCTCGCACTCAGGATCGAACTAAGGACCAACAGATTTGCAATCTGCTGCGCTACCACTGCGCCATACGAGCTTCTTCTTTTTTTTCAGTTTTTTGAACTGTACAAACCACATAAAACTGGTTGAAATTATGAAAGAAAAAAAAATACCGAAGGTGTGCTATGAACTGTGGATAAGGAGAACAAAGGTAGAAGTTTCAGAGCTACCAGAACTATCGAAAGATTTTGAACAACTAGGAACACTAGAACCACATAAGAATTGCTGAATTGGAATTCGAACTGTTTATACTGTTTATAACGTATAATTGAACACTTACACTAGGAAAAAAAAAATACCCTTTTGACTCAAATAATCTAATACTGTTCTATCTTTCTAAAAAAATGGTAACAAATTGATATTTTACTTGTTTTATTTCGAGTTTTAGTGCCGCACTATACTTAAATGATGTAAATTCAAAGTTTCAAAGATTTACAATCACTGAAAGGTAATCGTAAGGACAATATCAATTGTATTTGTTCGATAAAAAGACATTAGCAGATGGTTTGTGCTTTTTTGATATCTTGATATCTTCATTCATTTTCAAAATTTGAAAAAGTTTGTGGTAGAGGGTTTAGTTTATTCCATTATTAAATTTTAGGATATTTTTAAGGGATATCGTTCTAGTAGGATGCTTTAAAAAAATGCATCGAAATCCTGAAAACAATTATCTAATTATCAAATTATTGATGAAACGTCTAAACCTGTATAGATAAATTCTTCTGAAGAACTTTTAGAAGGTTTGATTCTAAATTCTTAAAATTTCCCGTGCTTTGACAGTTTGGATTTTTTGTGTCAAACATGCGTTGTTTCGTACTTTACCACTAAGCCGTACGTCACCTCATTGTCGCACTCGATAATGGCGCCACTTTTACCTCACTCTACGCATAGTAAAAAACCATGCGTGATTCCGCCATAATTACTAAGTCTACAGTATTAATACATCACCGATTACTCACTATAAACTTGCCTTCATAAGGTCAAGTCTTGATCGCTATAATCGCGCCTATAACATGCGTCAAAATTAACAGTAAAGCACTCCCTCGAGATGAACACACTACAATTAATAAATATTCCAGTATTAAGATACAATTACAAAATTCTGAGAGTGTGAGTTACTAGCCCACTTCAGAGCAAAAGGGCAGCAAGAAGCATCGCAACTGGTGTAGCAATTAAATAGGCAGAGCCTTCAAAAGTAGAGATAGCCGGGAGAGAAGACAAAGAAGCTGTGATCTGAGTTTCAAGAGCTAGCCCACTGAAGGTTGAAGACGAGTTTGAACTGTCAATTGAGGCGGTAAAATCTGTGGAAGCTGTTACTTGAAAATCTTCTGCCGTGGTGATTGGTGCGGATAATGACTCTTCTGGAGACAACGCTGTCGCACTTGAACCTAGATCTGAGGATTCTTGTATCTCAAATGAAACACTAACTGGCGTTTCAAGATCGGCAGTGGATAGAACCTTAGAGAACTGAGCTGATGTTATATTGCACGGAACATCGGTAGTTATAACAACAACGCTTGCTCGAGAGTCAGTGGTGATAGTGGTCAAAGTAGTAGTCAAAGTTGTGGAAGATTGATCCGAAGGAGAAGAACTCAAGATACCAGGAGAGGCTATATCAGTTCCTGATGAAGCAGAGGAGATATCATTATAAAATGAAGCTTTAAAAGCAGATGATGAGATGGAAGAGGACACAGCCGAGGAGAACGATACAACAGGCGATGAGGAGAAAGGCAAGGACACAGAAGGGATAGAAGAAGGCTCCGTAGTAGAGGACACAAGAGATGTTGGTGTAGCTGATGAAGAAGACTGTGGTACCATGGATGATAGAGCGGAAGATACTACAACATCATTTCTGAGTGGAGTAGTTATCTTTGTGCAACCGCCTGGACAAGAGGTGACTGTGTCGGTGATAGTTGACTGACACGTGAAGCAAGAAGGCGATGCAACTGTTCTTGTATGATAAAGTGTACGGGTCTCGCTATCAAATGTTGAGGTAGAAGTGGCACAAGAGAAACAAGCTGCAGATGCTATTGTTCTAGTATGGGATATCACAGTAACAGTAGCACCCTCAGTCACAGGGGTCGATCTCACAGAAACATCCTTTCTGCTAATGCTCTTTGCTGGGGTAGATGAAGATTCAAGACATTCTGAATTGAATGGACCGTCGTATGGTCCCATAGACGGGTTAACACCAGTGATAGAGGTAGTGGCCGGTGTGCTATAAGCAGTAGAGGGAGTGGTGTCAGTCACTTTACCAGCCTTAGATGCGACAACAGCATTCGGAATATCACCAGTAATTTCAACAAGTTGTTCAGAGCCATCATTGTACTGTGCAATGGCAACCTGTGCATTGTCAGTGTCAAGGACAATGAACATGTTCTGCAAAAAATTAGCCCCAATGACTGGGCTATCATCATTTGGAACAAGACTAGTCGTGCAAAGAAGGTCACCATCGGAGTCAACAATGATTTGACCGTTCGAGTCAAGCGCATACATGACAAAGGACCCTGGGTCCATGGTGATGGACTTACCGGAGAAGTCAAAAGTCAAAGGTGCAGAGTTGGAACACTTGAAGACGTAGGTTTGGTCATCTGCTGTAACTTTTCCACCAAACGATTCATGTATACGGTGGTAAATAGCGGTAGGAAGGTTACTAGCCTGTGAACCTGTATCGATTATGGCAGCAAAAACATCACTGTTGGAGTATCCACATGCGGAGGAGACACCAGTGATTTCAATGATCCATCCTACCGGGGTGATCACTGGTACTGTTTCCAAGGTACCAGTATATTTACCTTCATCCAGACCACCAAAAATTATAGCACCATCATTTCCATCATGATAAATATTGAGAACGTTTCTAGAGATCAAGCCTTGTTGCTTCATTCTGCGGGGCAAAACTGCAATAGAAGCATCAGCATAATAACTCAAGCCAAACATGTTCGACTCATCAGAAGTTGGACCAGCAGCAACAGTGAAGTTAGAAACTTCCAAGCCACTAACTGTGACGAAATCGTGGTAGATGAAGCCGCTTGCCCCAGTGTTGTCTTTATACCCCACATAGAAGGGAGTTGTAGAGTTGACAGATGAATTAGATAAACTTGGATTATAAGTTCCAAATTCAGCACAAGAACCATCAGCACAGTTAGTGTTGATGTTAACAACCAAGTTTGGAGATCCAGTGTCAAAGAGAGCAACGAGTTTTTGGGGTGGAGTACCAATCTCAATTTCTCCATTAAAGGCAAGGAATCCTTGAACAGGTTCAAGATTGTTAGCACCGAAACGCTTTTGCAAATTCACCTTAAAGGGAGCAGCAGCAGCAGCAAGAGAAGAGAGCAAATATATACAGCAAAAAATTGAATTCTTCATCGTGTGGTTGTTTCGAAAGGCTTTCAAATATGTCTTGGAAGTGCAATAGAGGGTGTTCATGGGGCCCTTTATATATTGCCGTTTGAAGTGGAATATTCAATCGAGCCCAAAAGAGGCAATAAAAACAACACAATTGATCTTCTGACAGGAGAACTGAACGCAAGCCATAATGCATAATTTTCATGCAGGATTCTGTTTTCTTCGGTTGTGCCTGCGCAGGGACAAAGTTCATGGCCTTTTTGTCACAGAGCAATGAAAATGTGACTTCAACGTAAACCATATATTGCTGACAAGCAACACATTCAAAGGAGCAATATATGGTATTAGATCAGAATCAATACTAGCAAAAACCAAGCAAAAATCCATAATCACGAGTGCTTCGACTCTCAACTGTCCGAACCAAGATCTGCATGCTATATGCAATTGTCTCTTCCCAAAAAGGCAATGGTAAGATTCGAAACAAAGTGAACTCGAAAAGTGCTGTTACAGAGATCGCATTAGGAATTATCAAAATAATGGTGGCAAGTATTACTCACTTAATACAGGAAGTAGTACCCTGTAAACCATTGAACACCGTTGTAATGACTTTCTGAGTTATCACTGAAGTGTGTGAGTGAACTGATGCCTACAGAACGATTTTTTTCGCTGAAAATATCTGAACAGTTCCGTGACGGTTTCGGAATTTTTTTCATGACGCGAAAACACGAACGCGAAACATTTGGCTACAGCGAAGTGATCTAAAGCGTTATTCACAAGATAAAGAAAGAAGCCATAGGAATCACCGAAGAGATCACAATGACTGCTGCAGAGCCTACCAGACGCTCTAAACGAATCATGGAGCTGAGCTCTTCTCAGGTAGTTGATTACGATGATCAAATTGATGGAGATGACTACGATGGGGGAGAGGAGTACGGCGCAAGACCAGCATCGAAAAAGCGCAAAACTACCAAGTCGACTGTGCAAAAGAAGGCCGAAAAGATTAGTGGGAATGATGAGTACACGAAGTTGCGCGACGAGTTCGAAGAACACTACTTATTTCAGGCAATGTTGGACCCTGAGGTTTCCGTTGCTGAGTTGGCCACCGCTTGGGCGGACCAGTACAAGGAAAACAAGGAACTTGCGAAGAAGGACTTGATAAACTTCATTCTGAATGCTGTTGGATGCTTCACCACAATCGAAGAACATGATGTTTCCAACAACGAGAGTGCTTCAGAAACTGTTGGTGAAATTCAGGCTTTCTTCAAACGGCAAAAAGTGCACGAGTTCTATCTCTTGTCGAAGAAGCCAGAGTACAAGCACTTGATGAAGAACTTTACCCATTTTATTATCCATATGATTCAAACTTGCGATGAGAAAGGTTTGTTGTATGAGAACATTGCCATTGCCGACGAAGGAGAAGAAATCGAAGAGCCAGAAGATACAAATGTCGTTGAGGATTTGCTCATTTGGCTCTCTTCGTTCTCCGTATCGAGAGTCAGATCCTTAAGATTTATTTCGACTCTCTCGCTTTTCATCATGGAAACCACTTTGTGTAAGACTGTTGAGAAGAGCAAGTCATCTCTGGAGAAGTTCAAACATCAACTGAACATCGAACAAGGCAAGAAGCAAACTGCTGCAGCCAAAAAAAGATTTGCTCAAATCGAGAAGAACATCGAACTGTACACAAACCACGCCGTTATTCTAGATAATTTCATCCAGGATATCGTCAACACTACCTTTATCCACAGATTCAAAGATGTTGATCATCATATACGTGTTGAAGCAATGAATGCCCTTGGAGATTGGATGTTGGTTTATCCTGAGATGTTCTACAAAGTCACATACTTAAAATACCTCGGCTGGGTGCTTTCAGATGAAAACTCCAGTGTTCGACTACAAGTAATCAAGACGTTGGTCAGATTGCTCAAACAGAATGTCGTTGTTTCGGGATTGAGACAGTTTGTCGAAAGATTTAAGGATCGAATTGTCGAGATGACATTTCATGACATTGATGTCCATGTCAAGAACAACTCTATCATTCTTTTAACCGAGATTAATCGTATTGGATTCCTCGAGGATGAGGAGATCTCCAAGGTGTGTTCATTGATCTTCAGCAGTGAAACCTCTAAGATCCAGCCACTCGTTGCCACGTTCATCTCCCAAGTGGAGACTGATCGCACAGATGATCTTTTGGAGACACACGCGGCACTAATCGACGTTGAACAGGAAACCTTCAAACAAGATCTAAGTCTCTTGATTAAATACAAGAACTTGATATCCCTACTGAGTACCTCCCATGGAACATTGGGACAACAAGCGTCCAAAGACTCTGGAAGTTCTGGATTTGCCAACACTGGAAAGTTCCTTGCCAATACAAAGAGATACCTCAACTCATGGTCTTCCTTGATCGACTATTATACTTTAGAATCCACTGATATTGATGAGTTAGATGAGAGTTTGGCAGATCTCATCAGATTAAACTCTGCCGAAAAATTGACATTGCTATCGTTGATACATGGCTCTTTGATGAACCTCAAGAATTCAACGACGTCTGAAGAGGACTGTGCGGAGCTTATAACGAAGTTGCAAGGCTTGCTGAAAGTTTCAGAGCCATCTCCAGAGGAGTTTGCCATGTTTATCCAAATATTCACCTTGTTCCCTGTGTCATTCTTCGAGACCAACAATCAAACAGAGGTTTATTTGAACTGTTTCAAGTCAATTGCCAAATATCTCAAGAACAACCTCATGGAGTCACATCAGTCGGAGTACATCAAATTGCTCAAGTCTATTCCAACTGCCCAAGAATCACCAATCATCATCGAGGTATGCATAGTTTTTCAAGATTTGGTTAAAGAGCTCGTGTTGGAGTTTACAAACTTGGTTAAGGATCGTCAGTTTACCTTCAACGAAGATTCTGCTTCACAACTCCAAGATGATATCTTTATGAAACTTCTCATTCTTGGTACGAGTTTCAACGTGTCGTTGGTATTGCCAATCTTTGAACACTTGAGAGATTCTGTATTTTCTATATTGCCAGATGCCAGTGTTGACTCCAGTTCCGCTTTACAGACTTCCTTGATCTCACTCTTTAAACTGTTGCTCTCTGCTGTTTCATGGAAGCTGAACAAATTGTTGAAATCTAACGAGTTGTATGACGTTGAATATGAGCTGAAGGTGATTCCAGATCTCTTACAAGAAGAATCTGAAATCATCAAAGAAGTTGGATACCCACTCGGATTCCGTTCCGAACTTGCTTTGAACATGATGGATTTCTACACGATTTTGAAGAACTTTGCTAAGACATACGAACAATCTGACAAAGACAACCTCTCTCATCTGTCACGTTTCATTGAGCTTTCTCTGTCATCTTTGCAATTTTCAACCACCACAGTTGGGGCATTCACCGATATCTTTCTGAGAAAAGAAGCACAGTTTGCCGATTTGCTTGAGATTCTGTTAGAGAGGCAGGACGATGAAGACATCACATACAACAGCATAAAGTGTCCATCGGATGTTGATAATTGGACCCTTGAGCGTGATATTGTCGTATATGTAACCAGATTGATGAGGCTCTACAAGTTGGGATTGCTACCAAGCGGTATTATCAAGAGATTATCGCTCAATGCATCCATATTGGGTGAACTATACCACGACGTTGTTCAGGATGAAGAAGAAGAAGAGGTGATCCAAGACGAAGCTGAAGGTGATGTTGACGATGTTCCAATCATACCCCTGGAATAAATATCTCTATGGTAATGATTCCGGAATACTACATGCTTATGAGTTTGAAATCGTAAAAAATCGTTAATAAATAAAAGTGTTGTAGAAGAGTCAATAACTGTATCTATACGCTTGTTGGTTGTATGGCATTGGTAACATCACAGATCTTTCTCTTCGATCAGTCATCAACGTAGGGGCAGAGTTCATAGACAAATTGATCGGTGGTAGTGTGATCTTTGCAGATTCTAAAGACTGTCTCAAGTCCGAAGTACTGGAGCTCATAAAAGTTGTTGTTTCTTGTGAATAGCTCAAATTTGATTGCATTGGGATCGATGAAATCACGCTCGAAGTGGAGGAAGATGGATACATGTATCTAGAGCTTGGAGACGAAGGACCGCTTTGGACTGGAGATACCTGTGACACGGAGAGATGGGCGAATAGTCCTTGGATTCCTTCGACAATTTCCAACTTATTCACACCAGAGTAATACAGAGAAATCCAAGAAATCAAGTTCTGATGCAAGTTCTTGGCAAAATATGCGATAAACTCATGCGAAACTGATGTCTTTGAACCATAGAGAACAGAGGAAATCTCCGCCTGGACAACCTCTGTTGAAGAGGCACCCATCTCTGAAGTGAGGTACACAATGGATTGAAGGATTGGGTTGTTCAAAAACTCACGGCCTCCCTTGTTCAACGTCATAAATATCTTGACGAGACATATGTAGTTCTCAACAATGGAAAGGATGAAATTCGTTGGCAAGCTCAGCAAAGAATCAAAGTGAGACTTTAGATTACAGTTTGAAATGAAACCAATGAATAGCAATGGATGCGATATCAGACCCACGTTGTTGTTGATGGTGTTGATCTGCAAAGAATTGAAGTATTTCAAGCACGCAGAGGAGATATCCTCAGCAGAACCTATCTGGAGCAACTGTTGCAGATTTGTTGAGTTGTACTCAAAGGTGAATTCCTTATAGGTGATTTTCAACAAGTTCCAGTGGTGTTTTGACTTTGGCACCACAATGTAGTCCACAATCAAATCTTGAAATCTCAAAGGACAGTTCAGTAGGAGGTTACGCTTGGAAACCATAATCAAGTTGTTCAAAGTACCAGTAGCTTCATCTTCTTCTGTGGAATGTGTACTGTTGCTCTGTTGGATAAACGATCTGTTCGCCATGATTATAGCGTTGTGAAGAAACGATTTGGAATTGAAAGAACACGATTGGTTGTACTTCAGCGCTTGTAGTTCGTTAGACAGTCCCATTATGAGACAATCACACGACAATTCATCGTCAGAGGACAGTGTTGGCGAGCGTGTTAACGAATCCAAGGCGTCAAACAAGGTTAACTCCCTATCTGGGAGGCATTTCGAGAGGAAATGCTGGTGCACCGCAGGTGGTTTCTTGTTGTAAGTGAGCGAAAAATTTGAAAGGATGACAAATATGTGCCAATAGTTGAACAACGGTTTGTGGCTCAACTCCAAGATTCTCAACGCTGTTTGGTCAAGACATTCCATAACAACCTCGATGGGTACCAGAGTCAACTTCGAATCCACACAAGTGTGCCTTTTCAACAATTGGTAGTTTGACAGGTAAATGTACGAAATGATTGTCAAGCTCTGAATGATCTGCAGAGGGTCCGAGTTATTCTTCTTCAGGTTGAGGAACCACGTTCTCTCAAGCAACCTGAGACAGTCTTCAAACTCGTTGGAATCAGAAGCACCAAATGCAAGCAATGCATAAAACAAGTTTGAAGAACCGTGAAGCAAATCTGCCAGTTGTGCGCTTTGAACCACTGGTAGGTTCATGTTAGACACTGTTCCCCATACGAGCAATAGCGATGACGCCTTTGTGTTGAGTTGAAGATCGTTCACCTTGCTGAACTTTTGAGACAATGTGAGAAGGGAAACGGCATTCTTCTCGGTGAATCGGTACAGTTGCGAGTTATCCGTCATAACGACAGAATGTGATGTTAATGGTGCAGTTGTTGCCAATGTAGTAGTTGTCGGTTTTGATATCGATGTCAACGTCTCACTTGGCGAGACAATAGGTGAAGTTACCGCTGTGGTGGGTGCAGGTGACACTGGCGATGTAGACGACAACGACCCAGAAGTTGCCGCCTGTGGAGGAGATGCAACCTGTGAATCCTGTTGAGCCGCCGTTGTGGTTGTTGTTAAGTCAACGAGCGGCTCTCTCTGCAACAAATCTGTAGTGTTACTTTTGAGCTTCTTCTCACGCGAGTGAACCGTTCTCACGTGGCGCTGAAGCAGGTCTCTACGTACAAACGCAGAGTCGCACTGATCACATCCAAACGGTTTCTCCTTCGTGTGTGAGCGCTCGTGGCGGGATCTGTGCTCAGACCGTGAGAAGGCGCGTGCACAAAATGAGCATATGTAGCGGCGCTGTGGTGGCATCTTTGTAGCAGTTTTTTGTTCTTGTTCTTGTACTGTTTAGTAATAATAATAGTAGCAATGGCCTTCTAGTATTGTGAGTGAATGAATGATTGATGGTAAGTTTACACGCCTTGGTCCAAAAAAGCTTAGAGTGTACAGGGAAAAATTTGATAAAACTTTCCTCTCCTGCACAACAACAACACACACCCCACAACCTTCTTAACTCTTCTTTCCCAGGCAAACGGACAGACACACAAACCTTTCTTTTCCCCCTTTTTACAAATTAGGCAGCGGAATAATAGACCCACCCCCTCTTCTTCAAAAAACTTCTAACCGTATCTCCACCCCTCACCGTTCCCACTCCCCACCTCTGAAGAGATGCGTCGATGCCATCAGGAGTTGTCTTTATACCACAAAAGACAAAAAAAATAAAATCAGAACAGGACAGGGACCCCTCTCTTTGAGGCCATTACCAATAATAAAAAAAAAAAAAAAAAAAAAAAAAAAAACAACTCCACTTGTAAACAACAGTTACTTTTTTTTCTTTTCTTTCTTTTCTTTTTGTCTTGGGTGCGGGACAAACGAGTCGGACCCCACCTCGCAACCACCGCAAATGCAGTCCTTTATTTCCGGGTTTGGTATTTTTTCTTAGTTATTTTCTATCCCTGTTCTTTTTTTTTCTCTCGTCTTTTTTGTCCTTTGTCCGTTGTCCTCTTCTTCCCCCCATTTTTTTTTTTTTTTTTTTGGTTCCTCTTCCTCTACACAGAACGCAGTCCGGGTCGGACTCCTGCGGCGATCGTCAGCCGTACGTCTCCCCCCCAAAATTGTGGCAGATCCTGGTGGGGTTTTTTTTTTTCTTTTTTCTTCTTCCAACCCCCTCCCCTCACCCCTCCTTTTTCTTGAAAGGGGGAAAAACTCATTGAGGTTAGAAAAGAAGAAGGTTGTCCAGCTTCAAGTTTTGTTTTTTTGGACAGCTGGGGGAAAGGGATAAGACATTATAAGAACAGGTTACTTGTATTTGTCTATATCTTTCTGTCTCTTTGTACTTCTTCCCTTGTACCCGACCACCCCTTCGCTATTGTGACTGAATTTAGGTATCCTTTTTTTTCCA
>JAJMLK010000272.1:0-14444 GCA_030564145.1 Williopsis takata
GGGGGGTGGGACCGCACGCGTGTGGGCGCCCGCGCGGTCGACGATTTTCCTGTCGATGGTGTCTGGGGTTACCCGGATACAAAGCACTAACTAACTAACTAACACGTACATGTACAGAGAGAGGCACAAGTACAGGAGGCATGGATTCCAAAATGGGGAGGAGGGAGAGAGAGAGAGAGAGAGAGAGACAACAGTGCTTTTGTTACATGGGAAGGATGATTTGCTATTGTGTACGGTGCTATGTATATAGTGTTGTTCTATAAATTTTTTTTTTTTTTTTTTGCCTCTAGCTTTTTGTGGTTCGTCAAAAACAGTTTCAATATGAACCATTCAAACGGTACCAATGACGTACTCGCCAGGTGCAACGAGCTGGATGAACTTGTCCGTGTCTGGAACCTCATCGGCAAGGTGACCGATGGCCATCAGTGCTCCAGGGTAGTGACGAAGAAGTTCTTTGCATTTTTGCACCGTGTGCTCATCCATCACAGACAGAGCTTCGTCCAATATCAAAAGCTGTGGGTTCTTCACCAATGCGCGGATGAACAGCGCGAGTTTCTGGTTGCTAATCCCCAGGTCACAGAATTTTGTAGAGGCCTTATCTGTAAGATCAAACTCTTGGAGATACGTGTCGATGATTTCCTTCTGTTCAAAAGACAAGTTCTTCGGTGGGATCGTAGAACCAACGATAAATCCCGTGGAGATCGCTTCGTACAAAGTGTGATGACCAGGGTAAATTGCGTGCAACTCTGGTGAGGTAAACCCGATGGATTCATTGATTTCAAAGAAACTCTGCTTGCCTGTACGTCTAGGACTGCCATTCATCACAATCTTGGAGTTCCACGACTGCGGGTGATCGGCGGTAATAAGCGACAGCAGTGTAGACTTACCAGTTCCATTGTTTCCCCTGATATGCCATCTCTCTCCTGGTAAAACTTTCCAACTCAGATTCCCCAGGATTGGTTGGCCCCTGTATGCCACAGAAACGTCACGAAATTCCAACAGGGGAACACTTGTATCCGTAGTGGTCTTTGGGAATAGTCTCCTTATGTTCTGGATACTTTGTCCCTGTCTCGTCAACTCTTCTGCTTGCAATTCTAGCGCTTCTTGTTTTAGATGCTCCACATAAGGTCTAAGCTCATTCGTCGTCCCTTGTTTGACAACACCTTGTGAATTAACAACGGCAACGTTTGTGACCCATTCAGGGATTTCATCTTGCACCCTCAAGCCAAGGATAACATATGGATGTGGTGGCAATTGTCCAAGAACATCACCAACAATTTGGGCAGCAGTAGGGTCTAATCCAAGGAATGGATCGTCAACAACCAACAGCTGTGGTTCTCTCACAAGTGCACGGGCCAATCTCGCCCTTCTCGTTTGTCCATTGCTCAATCCGAGGGCCCATCTGTCCTCCAATCCCTCCAACTTGAACTTCTTGAAAACCTGTTTCACCAGGTCGTTATTGATTGTTCTGTGGTTATTCACGTTGCCCACGACGAACTTCCTCGTCGTCTGGTCAAATTCATCCTTGAAGAACTCATACCGAGCAGCCAAATGAGCCGTGGGCAACGCGCCTTTAAACTCAAGGAACTGGATTGCACTCGATGGCCATGTCTCCTTGTTCAAAAACGGGTACGTTCTCGACAACGGAGGTTCTGCTTGGTATTGGCATGCCAAAGCCTTGAGGAATTGTGTCTTGGTGGAGCCAATTACTGCCCACCGCTCGTTGGAATGAACGGAAAAGTCCAATGGACTTGAGAAAATCCTTGTTGCTGTGGTATCACCAGCCTGACGAAGCACACAGTCTTTCAGCTTCAGCAATGTGGACATTTCCCGGTATCTTTATCTCGTTGACTCATTACATTGTTGTTGTTGTTGTTGTTGTTGGTTTTTTTTTTTTTTTCGGAATTTGACACATTTTCAACACCTTCCTCCCTCGAAGGCTAAACAAGAAATATTCAACAAAAAGATGATAGTAGTCTCAGATAGACAAATCAAGGAAATTTTAGATACCCTTGATAAACAAGGAGTTCAGGTGTTCCAACGTGTGCTCTCAACGGCACTCCGCTTGTACAACAAGGATCCGTCGAGGATACCTGAGCGTATCGTTGTCAACAGATCTGAACTCGAAAACACAGTTCACTTGTTCATGCCAGCTTTTGCCAATCGAACAGGTATAAAGACCCTTGCTGGATCAAAGGAAGGTTTCAAAGGTGCAGTTTTGATCGTCAATCCGGTGAATGGTGCATTACAGGGGGTGCTCAATGCCATGACTTTGACAGCTTTTAGAACTGCCTTAGCATCATCGATCCCATTGATGAAGTTTTTCGACAAGGATTCCAACAATCAAGTTATTACGGTCTTTGGTAATGGACTTCAGGCGTATTGGCATGTCAAATTGACTTTGACACTCTTCGCTGGTGCGTTTGAACAAGTTCAGATTGCAGTCAGATCTGCGAATGAGAAGTCTGTTGAACTAGTTGAGCAGCTACAGAGGGAATTCAAAGATGTATCCATCACTCTTGCAGATGAAAAATCAGTGGACTTGTCGACATCTTCGGTGATATTTGGTTGTATCCCATCTACAGAGCCACGCATCATGTTCAACAAGCTCAATCTTGAAAAGAAAGTTTTCATATCCATCATTGGATCTTATAAGCCACACATGTCTGAAGTTGACGACAAGATTGTTCAGTATGCTCTAACTAATGGCAAGGTTATTGTGGACTCATATGATCATACCCTTCACGAGGCTGGTGAATTGATAAAGAATGGTGTTACCGAGGCCGATTGCGTGGAGATGGGAGAGTTGGAACAATTCAGCAATGAACACATCAATGGTGGCCAGAATTTGACCCTTTGTAAGGTTGTTGGATTGGCTATCATGGATATCTCGGTGGGTACAGAGATTTTGGAGAGAGCTGAATCGAGTGGAGTTGGAACATTTGTAGAGGAATTTTAAAGATTTTGTATATGCTCAAACACAAAACGTATGGAATTGAGAATATGTCTACTAAACAGGAATTCGCACGATATATAACAATAAATTGAAGGATCTATCCCTCTAGCCTTCGAAGGCGGTGTAGAATAAATGCTCCCAATTGGCGGTAAGTTGATCTTTGGGGTTTATCTGTCAATTTCCTATCTCAGTAACTTCCGAATTAAGATATTTACTGTGAATTTCTCCCTAAACGAACGAGCGAGGGGGGGGGAATCACCAAAGTTGGACACGTACATTCAACACTCTAGAATCAACAAAGGACCCATCTAATGGTGAGGTGATCAACAATCTTATGGCATTTACAACTGACTAACAGTCTACAAGTCTACAAATCTTTATTCTTTCTCCGAAGAAACTGCTACCAAGCTGCGTAAGTTCCGCTTTGCTAGTGCCAGAAGTGATGATATTCAAGCTGTGATATACGAAATTGACAAGCAGTCGTACGAGATTAAGGAGGATCCAAAGGCAGAATCACCATGTACTTCTATAGAAGAGCTCGTTGATGAGTTGCCGGACAACAGTCCGAGATACATTGTTCTCTCGTATCCAATGACCCTCAAAGATGGCAGAAAGGCATCGCCATTGGTGATGATCTACTGGCTACCACCAACAGCTCAGCAGTCGCTGCGCATGCTCTATGCAGCAGCCGTCGAACTCTTTAGAGATAAGGCTGGTGTGTCCAAGTAAGTCATGTCATTCATACGCGGAGGCATCAAAACGAGGGAGACGTACTAACAACACCTACAGGCTCATTGAAATTACCGACGAGCAGGATTTCGAGGATATTGAACAGATGGTTCTATAAATAACTATAAAGTGATAAATAACTATAAAGTGATAAATAACTATAAAGTGATAAATAACTATAAAGTGATAAATCAATAGAGATATCTCCCTCTTTCTCTGAGATCCATTACGGTATAGTAGAAGAAGGGAACCCAAAGGACATGACCGGAATTCTCGGGTCGGAATTTATCGTTTCCAAACTATTAACCCTAAGTCACATGACTGTATGTAAAAGCCCTAGTCATCCGGACACCCCTCAAAAAAATTTCTTCTCCAAAAAAAAAAAAAAAAAAAAAACGGTCCGCGGTCACGGCCTGGCTCCTTGCGGCACAAAAGTGAAAAATTATCACCAACTTTGAACGGTCCACCTTGAAGGAAGAACATCATCAAAATCATCAGCAAAAATGGGTAGATTACACTCCAAGGTACGTGGATGATCACACACCAGCACCCACCTTCCTGACCGTGTAGGAAGGTCTGTTGATGAGTCATAAATATGGGTCGATGCGGTTTTCGAACGTTCTCTATGGTTATTCTCTTTATGGTGAGCCCATTTGATGGAGCTGTGGTACGGTTAGCTACAACCTAAGTCGGTCTCCCTTCATCTTTCAATATGTGCATACTCTACCGTGATTGGAGAGTGTCCTCTTGATTGTCAAAAGGGATTTGAGCTTCTTGGGAGCAAACTCAATTATTACCCGCTCTTTCTGGTTGATCCTGAGAGATGCCAAAGGATTGGGAAGTTCTACTGCTGCGCGACACCAGTTTGTTTCAAGTCCTGTTAGGATACTGAGTGGCATTGCAATGTGGTTTTACTGAAATAACTGCAATTAGCGAGTCGCTTTGGTATCCAGTCGGGCCAGCAAGTTTAAGAGTTTCGGCTCCTTGCCAGGCTACGGCGTCCATGCTGTTCCAATCTTACAATTGGGATGTAAGTACTAACAAGTTCTTCAGGGTAAAGGTATCTCTTCTTCCGCTCTTCCATACTCCAGAAACGCTCCAGCTTGGTTCAAGCTCTCTTCTGAGTCTGTTGTTGAGCAGATCATCAAGTACGCCAGAAAGGGTTTGACCCCATCCCAGATCGGTGTCTTGTTGAGAGACTCCCACGGTGTCTCCCAGACCAAGGTTGTCACTGGTAACAAGATCCTCCGTATCTTGAAGTCCAACGGTTTGGCTCCAGAGATCCCAGAGGACTTGTACTTCTTGATCAAGAAGGCTGTCTCTGTCAGAAAGCACTTGGAGAGAAACAGAAAGGACAAGGACTCCAAGTTCAGATTGATTTTGATCGAGTCTAGAATCCACAGATTGGCCAGATACTACAGAACTGTCGGTGTCTTGCCACCAAACTGGAAGTTCGAGTCTGCCACTGCTTCTGCTATGGTTAACTAAGTTTTCTTCCTCTTTTGGTTGTTTACTATCAACGTTACGGTGCTATTTAAGGGTTATAAAGGTTTAATGTTTATGATGGCTTTGTAATGCGTTGTCGATTGTAGTCTTTTTGGCTACTCCTAATAATTTACCTTCTCTAATCTTTTACATATGTCATGTTCTATCATTCGTCTCTGTTGTAGTTTTATTCATCAGCTAATGGTGCCATAACCTCAAACTTCTCATCGTATAACCTGAAGGCCAGAATGTCAAAGTCACTCAGTGACATTGGGATCTTCTCATCTTGAATGTCTCTGAAACCAGCGTACACATCACTGGCATCCTTTGGCTCGCCAATCACCAGTTCCCCAATCTCTGGAATATCGGCATTACCCTCTGTCTTTGTATCTTGCTCTTCCTCATCAGAATCGTCGCCATATGTTGGTACAGGAATTGGAATATCGTCCCCTTCCGCTGGTTGGCCCTCTTTCAAGCCACCGATGGCTGTAATGATGCTCATAAGCTCTTTCTTCACTTCAAGTGCCGTCGGTTGTGTCTTCACAGCAACGATAAATGTCTGCTTTTTGCGCTTGAGTTGTATGGAAACTGTTTTACTAGACTGCTTTGTATATTAGTAGCTGAATGGATAGTCACGGGTTGGTAACGTACCATTTTAACGTTAAATTGTGTGTGTCTTTTTTGGTCCTGTCTTTCTTGAGCTTTCGTTGGGGGAGTTTTGTTGATGATTGTGAAATATTTCAACCGACGGCATCACCACATTTAATACATTCGAGAGTACGGAATAGAAGTGAAAAAGAGGCACTAATTTTAGCGGATGGTGACGCACTTCAGAAGACTTGCAGCACACAGAACTCCAGTGCTCGAGCTCTACAGGACTCTTCTACGGCATGTAATACACTTGGAAGTGAGCAAAGACGTTCAAGATGAGGTTGTGCGGTGTGTAAAGGTGCAGTTCAAGAAGGAGAAAGGCCAGATGTCTGTACAGAAGGTTACAGAGCTTCTAAATATGGGTTACTCGCTGGAGGAGAAACTGAGGTTGTTTTTGTTAGGTGATGCTGTTACCATTGATGAGATAAAGTCTATGGTAGCGACGAGCGAGCCAAAGAAACCCACTCAGTTAGTGAATGTGTTTGGTCAGCCGATTAAACGAGATCTGGACAACCAGCAAAACTTAGAGACCCAGCAGATACAGAACTACTTGAATAATTACGTTCAGAGGAAACAAAGTGCTGGGCTTTTCCCAAAAGTGATTGATCCATTGGCATTGGAATACATCATTAAACCAGAGGCTTTGCACCACAGGGCCCAAATGGATATTAGTAAGGCGCAGGAGAAGATCAACAATGGAGCTTATAGAGTTCATATTAGCGAGAGTGCAAATGTGAAGTTTCTGCGAGGGCCATGGGTGCAGAGTCCCAAGGTCTCGCCATTGATTTTGACACTTCTGAAGCAAGAACAACGACTAATCGATTACATACACTACTATGAAAATAACCAGTGGCTGTATCACTCACAAGAAAATTGGGAGTGGTCTATGAAGAAGTTGGAGCATGTTAGCAAGGCAGCTGAGCTGAAGAAGATGAACGGAGAGAAGGTAGTAAGCGAGGCACTGGAGGTGACAGAACCTTCAAAGAAAGTTGGCCAGCATCATGAAACTATTACGACAAAACACGTAAATGAGAAGTCCAAGAATGATCCTTATTCTGAAACAGCACCATGGGGGATGGGTATAAAACATGATCTCTACCTCATGTCATACAAACTTGAGAGTAAGAAGAAGGCGTTTAGAGAATATGCAAAGGCCGAATTGCCTACCCAGATGCACAAACAACAGCTTATATCTGATAGGATACATAGGAAGATGAAGCAGAGATTAGAGAAATTGAAAGAGGAAGCAAAAGGTGTCACTGCATTTGAAGATCTGTTGAAGAAGCCGACACTTCGGGAGCTTGTACGTAAGCACAAGTTCCTCAGCAAATAGACTGATACATAATTGGATAATGAGATAAGAATCATGAATTACATCTTTAGTACGTATCCGTCAATGGCCTTGCTCTGATCTTGTAGGTACTCGTACTTCTCCTTCGAGGGCATGCCATCTATTAGATCATCCTCCTGTTCCATGGTTGGATTCCTCTCAACGATCTCAATATCTTGCAACATCGAGCTCATCTCATCCATCTTTTGATCCTTGTGTTCTTGGTTTATCGATAGGCTTGTCAAGCCTTCTAGTACCTGGCGCAGTGATGCGCCCTTATGTCTCTCCTGTAGCACCTCCTCCAATAATGTGATGCCATTCTCATAACTCATAGAGCCATAACTCTCCACAGTGACATTCATACGAGCAAACAGTGCCTCTGTTGACAGCTGGGATTTGTAGAACTCTGAGCATTGGAAATGTGCCTTTGTGCAGTAAAATTTGAGGTACTCGTACGGCAATCCCACGGAGGTTTTGTTGAGTCCATGGCCCCTTCCCTGTGGCTTACGGCACAAGGGATAGGCACATAGATTATTTATGTTTCTCTCCTCAACCAATTCACTGTAGACGTCTTTAGTGAGGAACCTTGCGGAGAACTTGAGGAAGAAGGTGTCACAGTCGTCGTCTCCTAGGGCTTCCAGAAGAAGTAAAGTAAGCCTGGAAGCCTCTGACGGTGTGAGATTGCCTGGGTGAGAGAGCTGTAGTATATGCTCCTTGAATGAACCGATAGTGACTGTCATGGAGTGTTTCGTATTTCTTTGTATTTGTTTGTATTTTTGGTAGTATTGTGGTGATTATTCCTCGGATGGGGTTGTTCCCTGTTTTGTGTTTTGTCTGTTTTAATAAACGAATGGTTCCATCAACAACATCGATATTCACATAAGTGCAGCGACATAGTAGGGGAGCAAAAAAAAAATGAAGAAGCCTTCCTACAACCTCTGGAAACTTCTCCAGAAGGAGCTCACTCTTCAGCCACAACAGCCCAAGACCGTACAGCAACAGCTCATATCACCCTCAGAATCGCTCGAGCAAATCCTCAATATGGTGTCACTTCCCTTCTACTTGGAGAGGTTCACCACGTTCGGGTTATTGACCTGCCTTGACAGCTTTCTCAAACTTGTTGTAATTTTACCGTTGAAGCTTTTTGTCGACTGCATTCAGCTCTTGTTTGTTGTTAGAGGGTTCTTCACACTCAAACCCCAATCAAAGAACATAGTGCTTCGGCCTGGGAACCTGGTATTTGCCTCCTTGATCCTACTTGCCATTCACTTTGGCTCAGTGGATACTTCCAAGATCTATCATACGGTGAGAGCACAGAGTTCTATCAAGCTATACGTAATGTTTGGCGTTTTGGAGATCACGGATAAATTACTGTCAGCGATTGGGCAGGACTTGCTGAATTATGTCTTTTCAAGATCACTTTCAGAGTTACAAACATCCACAGATATAGTTGTCTACTTGTCCTTCTATGCAGCAAGTTTTGCATACCTAACGTCGCATACTATTGTGTTGGTATATCAGACAATTGCCCTAAACGTTGCAGCCAATTCGTACACAAATTCACTCGTCACATTGCTTTTGTCCAATCAGTTTGCAGAGATAAAGGGCTCAGTATTTAAGAAGCTCGATAGAGAAGGTCTCTTCCAGATGAGCTGTGCAGACGTTGTTGAGAGATTCCAGCTGTTGATTCAACTGGCGATCATTGCGCTACGTAACATGGTTCAAATAGGCACCGATCCACAAAACTCTGGCTTGTTGCCGAATGCCACAATTCACGGAATGAAGAATTGGTTTGGTGTTATGCTCGGCCCTACTGTTGTGGTGATCGGAAGTGAGCTTGCTGTTGATTGGATAAAGCACTCTTATGTGACCAAGTTCAACAAGGTCAGACCAAGTGTTTACACGAGGTACTTGGATGTGCTATCGCACGATGTCATTGACAACTTTAAGACGGCACGCGATTCTACGGATAAGATTCAGCAAAGGTTGGGAATTCCGCTACCGGCACTGTTCACTCTATTTGCAGTGATGTCTCAGGACTCTCTGGCATGGATGTTTGTGTACGAGGGGCAAGTCTTGATTCATAATGTCATCATTGGCGTGTTTGTCTTTGCAATGCTCATCATGTTGAAGTTGTTGTTAGGTCTTTTCCTTCTCAAATGGTCTATGAGTATTCTTAAGCCTACAAGAGAGCAGTCCACTGCGGAACATGCTCATAAGGAGAATGATCAACAGGATTACGTCCCAGGGGTGGTATCTGGTGGCCATGGAGCTATGGATAACGAGACTAGGGGAAGACTACTCGCAGCTGATGGCGAACCGCCAGTGCCAACCTTTGAGACTACGAGAGCTGCTAAGGACGCAAAGACAAATCTCACAAACGTCACACGTTATCGCATGGTGTCCAAGCGAATATTCTAATGCCTTGACACCGACCATTTTGCTGCAAACAAAACACCAATACAGTTTTTTACAACTATGGTTATAAGCATAATACAAGCAATACTACGACTGTCTATATTTCCCTATATTTTTTTTTTTTTTTGTGCCCAGTTGCGTATAAGTAGTACCTTTGGAAGGGATCAACCACACCCACCAGCGAATGGCACCACCAGAAAATTCGCTGACGGCCCAATCTTCTCTTGTCTTAGAGGGGACGGGTTAAACAAAAAAAGATAAAAAAGGAAAAAGCACTTTGATACTTCCACAAACAGTGAGGAAAGATAAGAACTACACTTCAAAGCAGTACAGAAAACAAAAGATGGCCTCGACACTCTCGAGATCCAAGTTCTTCTTCATGCGCAACGCCTCCGTGCTCAACACGGTGCGCTCGTCTGCGGTGAAGAACTTTACGCTGGCTGCCTCATCAGTCAACAACAAGTCGTCGCTCCTTTCCACAACGAAAAAGATGTTCCCACAGAGAACGCTCAAGGCTTTACAGGGTACCAAGCGTGCCTTTAGCACATCCACTCCATGGAGAAATGGTATTGTTTCCACCTTGTCTGAGTCTGCCACTGCTACTGGCTCCAAGTCTGCCGGTAGAAAGAGAACCCTAATCAACTCTTCCAACGCTGTGGGCTATTGGTTGATTGGAACCTCCGGCTTGGTGTTTGGTATCGTTGTCCTTGGTGGTCTTACACGTCTTACCGAATCCGGTTTGTCCATCACCGAGTGGAAGCCTGTCACCGGTGCTATTCCACCTTTGAACCAAGAGCAATGGGAAGCGGAATTTTCCAAGTACAAGGAATCACCAGAGTTCAAGCAGTTGAACTCTCACATCACCTTGGATGAGTTCAAGTTCATCTTCTTTATGGAGTGGGCACATAGACTTTGGGGAAGAACTATTGGTTTGGTTATGCTTGGTCCTGCTGCTTACTTTGCCATGACGAGAAAGACCTCGGCTAGAATCAACAACAGACTGGTTATCTTAACGTTGCTCTTAGGATTACAAGGTGCTATTGGCTGGTGGATGGTCAAGTCCGGATTGGACCAAGAACAGTTGGAAGAGAGAAGATCCAAGCCAACGGTGTCCCAATACAGATTGACCACGCATTTGGCTGCCGCCTTTGTCCTTTATATGGGTATGATCTGGACCGGATTGGAGATCCTTAGAGAAAACAGATGGGTAAAAGACCCAAAGAAGGCATTGGAGTTGTTCCAGCAGTTGGACAACCCAGCTTTGAAGCCGCTTAGAAGAACCTCCTTGGGTATGATTGCCCTGACTTTCATCACAGCCATGTCCGGTGGTCTTGTTGCCGGTCTGGATGCCGGTTTGATCTACAACACATTCCCACACATGGGTGATGAGATTATCCCATCAAAGAGAGAGTTGTTTGACGACAACTTTGCCAGAAAAGAGGACAAGTCCGACAAGTTCTGGAGAAACATGTTGGAGAACCCAACCACCGTTCAATTGAACCACAGAATTTTGGCCACCACAACTTTCTTTGCAGTATTGGCTACACATGTGTATGCCCTCAGGATGAAGCACGTTCTTCCAAAGTCAGTCAACAGAGGAATCCATGGCTTGATGGGATTTGTGTCCTTGCAAGTCACATTGGGTATCTGCACTTTGCTCTGGCTCGTTCCAATCCCGTTGGCTTCTGCTCATCAGGCAGGTGCGTTGGCACTCTTGACCTCTTCCCTCATTGTTGCTTCAAGATTGCGTCAACCAAGGGCCCAAGTGAGGATCTTGACCTCTGGATTATACGCACAACAGATGAAGAAGGCCAAAGGCGGGTCTAAGATCTTGTCCGAAGTGAGCAAGCTAGCCAAATAGAGTCATATACATAGAAGAACCTGTACATAGATGCCGTATATATATATATATATACACATCACAAACGTTTTGTGTGCTGTATTTAGTTGGAACGTCCCTTGTAACCTAAACATCAAAACTAACAAATCCGGTAATTTTCGCGAAACAAGACTGAGTTGAAGTGGAAACAATTTGGAGAAAGAACTCAAGTGTTTGTTACAATTGAAGGAGGAGAAACAAACAATCAGCAACACCCTACCATCCCCCAATTTTATAGAGAAACGAAAATGTTGTTTCTTTCTTTCTTCAAGACGCTAGTGGATCGTGAGGTGAGTATTCTGTGTCTTTCTTGTGTTCTTTACTATTATGTGGAATAGAGACAGTATCAATGTTTTGTTGCAACAAGTACTAACGATTATCAGATTACCGTTGAGGTACGTTTTGTTTTACCATGTGAAAGGAACTCTCCTCATTTGATCATGAGGTATGGTTATAGGAGTGTGTTTTATACTAACAAAATGAATTAACTAAACAGCTCAAGAATGGCATCGAAATCACCGGTACGCTTAAAACCGCGGACCAGTACTTCAATTTGAAACTGGACCACATTAGCGTCAAGAACGAGGCCAAATTCCCACATCTTAGCGCTGTGAAGAGCATATTTCTGAGAGGATCCACCGTAAGATACGTTTACATGAGCAAGGGTGACGTTGATACGAATCTGTTGCAGGACGCTGCAAGAAGGGGTATGTCTATTTTTTTTTTTTTTTGTTTTGGGGGTTGTTGTGTTATGCTATGCTATGCTTTTTTCAGTATAGATAAAAAGCTGGGGACCAATGGATGGAGGAACTCGAAGTACTAACGATAATGCAGAGGCCATGGCCGTGTCGGGCAAGCAAGTCCTTGGACGTTAATGTAATGTGTACTTTATCTGATATGTATATATATATATATATATATATATATATTGTAGCGTTGTTCAAGTGTGTCCCCCCGTAGTACTTTGTGTGTTTGTGTGTGCATCTATGGGTGAGGTATCACAATGATTCATCACATGATTTTATTATTATGTAAGCAGATAGACAGCGTTGGGCCAATCTTCAACCGTAAAACTGACGCTGTAATGGCTCTCTGGTGGAATGGCGTCCGCCTTTGTTCCGCGAAAAATTTTGTTTCCCCTCTGTGGGTGCAAGTTTTGACCCCATTGCCCGTTTCCAGTGTCCCGGTGTCCTGGTTCGACTTTTGCGGATAGCGTTTTTAAATATTTCGCCGTGAGTAATCCGGTTCTTTCAAAAAAGAAATGCGCTGAGCAATGGCCAGTTGAACCGCCAAAGGGGAGAAATCCAGCATGGCACAACTGCCCGTGAAGGGGCGGCCAGGATGACACCGCGCTGAGGTGTGGGAACGCAGATAGGACGTGAAACCATTTTTTTGTTTGGGCGGTTTGGCTGTTGGTTTTTTGTATTGTCTCTACTTCATTATATAAAGAGTTATCTGTTGTATACTGTATGCCTGTGTGTGTGTATTGTGTGCCATTTGATAGAAAGCTTTTTACTACTTCTCAGCCCCACCCCACCCGCCAAAACAAAACAAAACAAAACAAAAAAAAAAAAAGGACTTTAGAAAGCTCAACTGCTAACGACATAAACAGAGACATATACATATAGAACAAGGCACACACACAGAGAATTAAAAATAAATAAAAAAAACACGCCAATGGGAACACACATCCAAAACACCGTCTTTGAAGCAACTAGTTCCAAGTCCAGAACAACCCGTTCTCCTGATGAGATCATCGCAGAGAGGGACGATGCTCCAGACACAATTCCCGTGCGCCAACGGTCTTCAAACTTTTCATTGCCCGAAGCTGATCTGTTGCAAGCTGCGCACTACTACATTGCCAACAAGTACCCAGGGAAGAGGTACCTATTTGACGAGAGCGCACTCTTGGCCCTGGGGTACCTTCTGGAACACTGGGTTGATGAAACAACAAACGACAAAACTCACAACCTCTACGCAGAAATTACAGGCACACGGGCACACACGCACACGCACACGCACACGCACACACACACACACACAGAAGGAAAGAAAGAAAAGAAGAAAAAAAAGAACACAAACATAGTTAAAAGGACAAATGGGTACCATCATGACTAAGGAATAGTCCATTGTCCTCACGTTTTAAACCAGAAATCACCTGGATCTCCTTCTTGACCGCATTGCCAATGCTCAACGTGTCCTTCGTGACAAACTGGATAAAGCTGGCATCTGGTACGAAATCAGGTGATATGCTCACATCGTCGTTCGGCTTGTCCTTCTCCTTCGTGTCGATCAAACCGGGATGGTACGAAATGACAATGTACCCCTCAGGTTCCAACTCATAGCTCAACTCCTTGCACAGCATGTTTATTGCAGCCTTGGAGAGACAGTATGGTGCACATGGATATGCCCTTGTCAAAAAGTACGGAAATTGCGAGATTGACCCAATAACACTCGATTTGAACACAATCTTCTTCAAATGGGACTTGTCCATGTATGGCTTGATGATCTTGAGAGTCTCAATGGGTCCCAACGTGTTAACCTTGAAAAAGGAGAGATACTCCTCCATTGTACTGTTCAACACTGTCTGTTTGGCATTGTTCAATGCTGCATTGGCAATAAACACATCGATGGTCCAATCGAGCTTCTCAAGCTCTGTAGCCAAGGTGACAAGGCTGTGTGGGTCTTTGTAATCCAGTCTTAGGATGGTCAAATTCCTGTTCCGTGTAACAAGGAATTCGGGGTTCCCGTCCAAGTGACGAAGCGTGGCAATGACCTTGTTGTCTGGTGATTGGAGCAGCTGCTTGACGAGCTCTCGACCAAGACCCCTGTTGGCACCTGTGATGAAATACGTGGGCATTTCTACTTGTAATGGGGTTATATATTAGTTAAAGAAAAAAAAGAATGTAACATTGGGGGCAAAAGAAAGAGGATTGGGCCAAGCTTATATAAACTCTCTCCCCCTTCCTCCCCTATTGTTGCTATCCGCCGCGAGG
>JAJMLK010000273.1:0-14380 GCA_030564145.1 Williopsis takata
ACCTTTTTTGACAAATAAATAAATAAAAAAAGGCGCGCGCGCGGAGGAGTAGAAAAGAGAAGGAGAAAGGGGCATACAAAATAAAAGAAAAGAGAAGGAGAAAGGGGCATACAAAATAAAAGAAAAGAGAAGGAGAAAGGGGCATACAAAATAAAAGAAAAGAAAACGTGGGAAAAGGATAGATTGAAAGAGAACAATACCACCTGTTTATTAGTTTGTGTTGTTTTATTTTTGTTTTTTTTGTGTGTGTTAAAGAAAAAAAAACCTAGTCCATCTTGTCAAGTTTTTTTAACCTTGTGGTGTGCGTTCGAGGGCTGTGAGGCGAGACACACACAGACACACACAGAGAGAGAGAGAGAAAGAAGGAAGGAAGGAAGGAACGGGAACCGAAAAAACAAAAAAAAAAAAAAAAAAAAAACAGAATTAGCGGATTATTGTTGAACAGCCAACACAGTTCAATTGCAGGGTATATTATTCATATAGATTATAGATATATATATAATCATACCAGTCAAGAATATTGTCAACAGGAATTTACACATACACAACACATACATACATACATACATACACAGTTATACCACACTCGGAGGGCTCATTTGAACAAAGGGAACTGACATAATAATAAAAAAGAGACACACGAAGGAGAACCCCCTCCCCCCCACCGATGCCTGAAACTCCCGAATCACCACCACGCAGAGAGCTCGAAAGGCTCTCTTTAGAAGACGTACGCTCGCCAAGAGCTTCGTACACCATCAATGCAGACATCCAAGCTAGAGTTTTGGCCTTTCAAGAGCAACGTCAAGGTCGCTCGCCTTCTCTTGAGTCTGCCAATTCTCCTATTGGTGAATCCGATTTGGGACAGACTTTCCATAGGCAACAGATGGAACAACTACAGCGTAAGAGATCTGTTCATAAGGAGAAACCGTTGCCACCTTTACCCGTGTCAAGTCTAGCAACAGAGGAGATACAACCACAAGATCATCAACATCAACAAGATCATCGGCATGAGCGGGAGCAACATCATCAACATCAGCAACATCAACAACAACAACAACAACAACTACATCAGCAACATCAACAACAACAACAACTACATCAGACACTAAATAATCATCAACAACAACTACATCAGTTGCAGCAGCAGCAGTCGAATCTACATCCAAGACCACAGAGGCCTGCTCCTGCACTCCCCACTTTGCCCGTCAACACACAGGTGAGTCCACAAGTCGCTGCCAGATTGCCAAAGACAAAACAATCGTTGTCGATGCGCAGAGGAATGAAATTGCCTGGCGGGTTGCCTGGTAGTGGACCACCAACTATGAACTCTGAAACAAAGGACAAGTCGAGTAGTAGTAGCAGCAGCGGCGGCGGCAGCAGCAGCAGCAGCAGCAGCAGCGTTTCGCAATTCATTGACAAGAAGGGTAAACTCCCACAATCTCAAAAATTACAACTAAAGGGACTGTTTGCAAACTATTCCAAATACGTTGACATCAAATCGGGATCCTTGAACTTTGCAGGGAAGCTTTCGCTCGATTCAAACGGTATGAACTTTAACGGAACAAAGTTCAACATCTCTGCTGACGATTTGGAATTCATCGAAGAGTTGGGAAGGGGAAACTATGGAACTGTGAGTAAAGTGTTGCATAAACCTACGGGGATCATCATGGCAATGAAGGAAGTTAGACTCGAACTTGACGATTCCAAATTCAGACAGATCTTGATGGAGTTGGAAGTGTTGCACAAGTGTAACTCGCCATACATTGTGGATTTCTACGGCGCCTTTTTCGTCGAAGGTGCAGTGTACATGTGTATGGAGTTTATGGATGGTGGCTCGTTGGATAAGATTTATGGAGATGGTGTTGACGAACCACATGTCAAGTACATTGCTGATAGCGTGATACGTGGATTGAAGGAGCTAAAAGAGGGCCATAACGTTATCCATAGAGACGTCAAACCTACAAACATTCTGGTGAATACCGCTGGTAAGGTTAAGTTGTGTGACTTTGGAGTCTCGGGAAATCTCGTTGCCTCTTTGGCAAAGACAAACATTGGATGTCAATCTTATATGGCTCCAGAGAGAATCAAATCGCATAGTCCAGACGATATTGCATACACTGTGCAATCCGACATCTGGTCCTTGGGATTATCCATCCTTGAAACTGCAAAGGGTTGTTATCCGTATCCACCGGAGACTTTTAACAACATCTTTTCGCAACTTAGCGCCATTGTCGATGGTGAGCCACCGTCATTACCAAATGGGTTTTCTGCACCGGCACACGATTTCATCAAGCACTGTCTAAATAAGAATCCCGAGTTGAGATTGAACTATTCGAACTTGCTCGAACATCCATGGTTTCGCCAAGTGGTTGACCAAGCAGACATGTCGAAATACGTAAAGTTCAAGATTGAAGAGCACAACAAGGGGAAGAGCAAGCAGGATGAGGAGGATTACAAGAAGTTGAACCAGAAGTTGAAACCACCATTACATAGGGGAGGTGCTCCTCAAGTATAACACTTTCCTTCGCATTATATATATATATATATATGTATTTCTGGATGTAGCGCGCGTGTATAGTATAGCGTAGTGTTTGTTGTTGTTTTTCTTTTCTTTCCTTTTGTGTCACATTAGAAAAAAGTAAAATGAAACCCCAAAGTGCTCATTTTCTTTTTTTGATTTGACCAAAAGGGAACCAAAGGGCTTCAAAAGGGGAACCGAATACATACAACACATTCGCACAGGTATGGTCCCTTCACTCGGTCTCAAGACGAAGATCGGTCTTGGGTTGCTATTTTCGTATTCGTCATATGCCCTGTTTGTATCCTACAAGGCGAACGTTGAGATCTCAAGGAGGGCCAGGTTAGAACAGCTCCGGCTGGCATCGAAGGAAGAGTGTAACCATGAACAGTTCAAGACTTTGACAGTTGCCGGTAGATTTGAAAATCCATTTGAAGAATACAGGGTTCTAACGCTCTTTGAGTTCTTCTTGTCAAGGATTTTGGAGTTGTTTGAAGGAAGTAGCCGTGGTGGTGTCCCTCGTAAGGACAAGCTAAGGGAACTCTTACCCGTGAAGACACCAGATTTTGACTTGCTCCATGGGAAAGCGGACAGGGATGGTGATAATAACGAACTCCCTCCGTTGAAGGATAGACTAACGTTCACCTGGCTGGGCCAGAGCTGTGCCTTTATCCAAATATCCGGTGTGAATATTCTCACGGATCCTCTGTTTGGGAACTACCTGGTCAATGCGTACTTGGGTCCAAAGAGAATAACTCCAACACCATGCGAGTTGAAAGATTTACCACAGGCACAGTTTGTACTCGTGTCACATAACCATCCTGATCATTTGGACTTTGAGTGCGTGGAGGAGATTCGCAACAGTGCCACGTGGATCGTGCCATTGGGTATTAGGAAGACTCTTGCAAAGAGAGGAATATACAACACCATCGAATTGGACTGGTGGGAGAAGGCAAAACTAGACGTTCCAGAGGATAAAGAGAACGTGTACGAAGTGGCATGTACCCCGGCAATGCACTGGTCTGGTCGTGGATTGTGGGACTCAAACCATACGCTCTGGTGTTCCTTTGTCCTGTTGAAGAATGGTAAGCCTGTGGTGTTCCATGCAGGTGATACCGGGTACGCTAGTGGGCTGTTTACGAAGATTGCAGAGACTTATGGAAGCGGTTTGAAACTCGCAATGCTTCCGATGGGCCAGTACTGCCCCGAATGGCATCAGAAGCCTCGTCATATCAATCCTCAAGAGTGCTATCAAATCATGAAGGATTTACAGGCTAAAAAGATGGTTGGTGTCCATTGGGGAACGTTTGTTCTTAGCAGTGAGCATTTCCTGGAACCAAAGGTCAAATTGGAGGAGTTGGCGGTTGCTGAAGGAAAGGAGAATGACATATTGGCTCCACATTTTGGACAGACGATGGTGTTTGACTTGAGAGATGGAGATGGAAGTGAAACTGGAGATATTGTTAGCTTTAGAGACGGTAAGAGCATTTTGGTTAGATAGGTACGAATTTTGTGCTGTTGTTGTTGTTGCTGTTGCTGTTGTTTTTTAGATATTTACATGTGTATATATATACATACTTACTCTAGCGACTTTATCAACTCTTCTAGTACCTCGTCTTTAATCTTGTAAGTGTGGGTATCCACCTGTGGGAACTTTTCCGTCTTGACTTCCTCAACGTATTGTGACATTGCACTAATCATCAGGTCCCTTGCATTTGCATACTTTTTGACAAATTTTGGAGTATGGCCATTCGACAGTCCAAGGAGGTCCGTCTGAACGAGCACCTGACCCGATGTCCCGCTTCCAGCGCCGATTCCAATCGTCGGTATTGTCAGTTTTGAAGTTATTAATGATGCCAACTTATGAGGAATGGCCTCTAACACTACAGAGAATGCACCGGCCTCTTGGACTCGAAGGGCATCTTCCAGCACCTTTTGTGCACTTTCCAACGAGCGGCCTTGCACTTTGAACCCACTGAGGGCGTTCAGCCTCTGTGGAGTCAACCCAACGTGGCCCATCACGGGGATTCCGAGCTTTGTGAGCTCTTTGATCGTTGGTGTTATCTCTGCGCCACCTTCCAGTTTCACAGCGTTGGCACGTCCCTTGGAGATGATCTGGATCGCGGAGTCGATGGCCTTTGACGTGCTGGACTCGTAGCTTCCAAAGGGCATATCTGCTACGATGAATGCATTACGGACTCCACGAGACACCGCACGACAGTGGTATAAAAACTCGTCAAAGGGTATCTCGTTTGTATCTTCGTAACCCAGAGCCACCATTGCAAGGGAGTCACCAACTAGAACCATCTCACAGTTGGAAGCATCGGCGAGTTGTCCACTCAGGTAGTCATACGCCGTTATCACTGCGATCTTGTTCTTGGAACGGTGTAGTGCGAGAACATCTGCGATGGTTGTCCTTCTGACTGGGGCGTTCGTGGCAGCAGTGGTGGAGGAATATGCACTAAGCACCCCAGCTGTGGAGTGGAATTGTCTCGCTAGACGCAGCATTTGAACTGGATTCTTTTATGCCCTTGCGTGTTCAGTTCACCTTTCACACTTTGTCAGCCAGTAACCTATGTGAATTGAAACAACAGACAATATACCAAATGGATCTTCGTCTGTATGCGTCAATATCTTCTCGGGATCTCACTCCGGGCTTTTCCCTTTTATTACTTTAATTATCTATTTATGTCTGTCTCTTTGTTGCTTGGTGGCTCTCGGGCGGTCGTAATTCTTTTCTTTTGGTCCTTCGGTCCTTCGAGCCGCAGCTTAAAACCGACAACGGGCCTCAACGGCTTTTTCCCGTATAAAGAGGAAAAGAGACGTGGTGTCAATAAGATCTGGCAGGTATATATAGTGATTAGATAGAGAAGAGGACTACATAGAAAAATGGCAGGATTCAGAGCAACAGTAACACAGCACCACAACAACAATACCGTGCAGCTCCCACTCAAGGTCCCAGGAGCTGCAGCCACGGTTCCACTAGACAAGCTCGTCGAAGGCATTCCAGGTTTGAAAGACGGTAGTCGCTTCTGGCTTGCACCATCCCTATGCCATGGTGCCCTCCAAACAATGTACATCTACGGTGCTGCTGCAGACCACCAAAAGTTTTCTGTCCACTATGGTCGTCGTCTGGTTGAGATGCCCTCTGGTGGAACAGTTTCTGCGGATTATGTCCTTCCCCAGCCTGAGTCGAAGAAGGCCTTTGATACCCTGGTTGGTGATAACTTCCCAGAAGGTTGGCCAAAACTGCACCCACGTACACGTTATTTAGCACCAAATGAGGTGGAGGGCTTGAAGACCGATTCTACGCGTCCATTGGCCATTATCAACCACGGCCTCGGCGGTGGTTCTCACGAGCCTGTGATTAGAATGCTCACATCAGAGTTACAACGTGCAGGTATCGACGCTGTGGTGCTCAACACGAGAGGTTGTGCAAGAACCAAGCTCACCACACCAGAGCTCTTTTCTGGTTTGGAAACGGACGACCTCCGCAACTTTACCAAACTCGCCCAACAGGAGTGTCCAAACAGACCTCTCTTTGCCATTGGCTTCTCCTTTGGTGCAACTATTCTCGCTAACTATCTTGGTGAAGAGGGTGAGAATTCGCCTTATGCCGCTGCTGCCGTTCTGTCTAACCCATGGGATATGGTTGACTCTGCCTACCACATTCAACACCAGCTTGTTGGAAAACACCTCTTTTGTTCCTCCATCGCTTCTGCGCTCCAGCGTATGGTGAAATCCAACAGAGAGGCTCTCAGTGCAGACCCATTCTTCTCGAAAGAGAAGATTTATGCCAATTACAACAGTACTGTGGAGTTTGACACTGTCTTCACCGCACCAATGTACGGCTTCCAAACCGCATTCCAGTACTACAGAGCAGCTTCCTCCGTGAACAGACTTCTCAAGGTCCGTACTCCACTGCTTGCAATCAACTCCTCCGATGACCCAGTCGTTGGAGTGCTCTCCATTCCAACCCTTGAGGCCGAGGCTAACCCATACGTTGTGCTCGTAAAGACCGACCTGGGTGGCCATTTGGCATACGTGCAAAGCGATGGTAAGTCATGGGCTGTTGAGCGTATTGTCGATTACTTCAAGGCCTTTACAGACACGGTAGACTTGACAAAGAAGGTTGAAAGTGATTACAAGCCAATGATTTCCAAGTACTACGAAAAGGTTCACTTTTAGCCCATTCATACATAGATCTAGATTCATACAACACACAATTCTAACGGTGTAGTTGTTATCCTGATTCTCCACGTTCTTTGGTCCATTCAGCACTACCACTCTGTCGTGGTGGTAATGATTTTGTGGTCCTTGTAGTACCATCTAGTTCTAACCTCTCAAAATAGTCCTCGATGTAGAGAGCCATCAAACCGTCAGCACTTCTCGTCTCCCACATCTTGGCGTTAAACAACTTGATAAACCTCTGTAAGCCCCTTTCATCCACTTTATCCCTTGGAATGCAGTTTGTAGGATCAACAACATATCTTTTACTCACATCTTGCACACCGTCGACGCTCACGCCAAAAACATAGCTCATCTTCTTGCCCCAACCCTTGTTGTACAATTCGGGTTCATTAAAGCTCGACTCGCAACTATCAACGTGACACCATTTCCCCTGGCTTGTAGACCATACTTCACACCAAACGTGATCCTCTGCATTCCAGCAGTATCGCACCCTGAATCCCATGGCTCTAAGGATCAAGCAAAAACAGTTGGCCCACTCACCACACCGACCTTCCCTGGTCTCCAGCAGTTTAACTGGATCATTGTAACGTGCAAACCTGATGATTTGTCCTCCAGGATACTGATAAACTTCTGTACGTGTTGCACCACCTCTTTGCTCTTCTGTATTTGCCACCTCCATCCTTACAATCGCTGGCTTTCCAAACCCCTCTGGCACTTTTGGTTCATTAACCCAAGTGAAGAAGTCCTCTTTGAACCAACGAAGGAGTTCAATGAGTAGAAAATCCGAGTATTCATACCTATTTGTGTTTTTTCCATTCTTCATAGATTCATCTGCACGGGAATATACCCTTTCCAAGTCTATTTTGGACAGCGCAGCTTCCTGTGCCTCAGGGGATTCGTACTTGTTCACAGTGGCCAACAACGAAGGGAACTGGTTGAGTATTTGATTGCGCTGAAGAAGCTGTGTAATCTCTGGTGCATGTTGAAGGGTATTCCTCCGAGTGTCTACGCACCTCTGTTTGAAATTCTGTACGATTTCGGTCATGATGGGTGAAGTTGACGCTTCTTGGTGATGTTTGTTGATTATCTGAAATGTCATCAAGTACGGGCGGGAACGCCAAAAATTATTCACAATACTTTCTTACATCTATACATATATATATATATATATATATATATATATATACATACAGGGGGGTTAAACAATCTCCGCGATATGATACTTTGACTTTCCCACTCTTAACAGCAATACCCTTCCATCGATCAGTTGATCCTTGGACAAAAGCACAGAGTCTGAAGAATCAACTCTCAGTCTGTCATAACCTAAGTAAACTGCACCGTTTGAAACATGTTTCTTCGCTTCTTTCTTGGAACAGCCGTGGAGCTCAGCCACCACGGTACTGAATGGTTGGTTTATGAATTTCTCAGCATCCAATGTTTTCAAGATATCGGCACTCTTAAAAGCATGGATCAACGAATCAGGCGAAATATCCGGGTACGCAACGTCTGGTAATGGATACAATATTTGCGATACAACAGCAGCATCCTTACCACTGCCAACTCCATGGATCAGGTCAGTTACTTCATTTGCAAGAATCCTCTGTGCATTTCTGTACGATGGATCCTCTGCATGTCTCTCCAAGATCGATTCGATCTGTGCTAAAGGCAAGAATGTAAAGATCTTTAACAGCTTCCCGACGTCAGAATCTGGGGTCTTCATGAAGAATTGATATAAGTCAAAGCTTGGTGTGATCTTGGAGTCGATGAACAAGGCATTTCCTGCGCTCTTTCCAAATTTCTCGCCGGATGATGTCGTCAACAATGGGACTGTTATTCCAAATGCATTCCTCTTCGTCTTTGGACCCTTGAGTCTAGAGATAAAGTCAATACCAGCAGTAATGTTTCCCCATTGGTCATTTCCACCAACCTGGATACTGACGTTTTCATTTTTGAACAGATACCAGAAATCATAAGCCTGTAGCACTTGGTATGCAAACTCGTTGAATCCAATACCGTTCTCAGATTCCATACGACCCTTCACGCTATCCCTTGCAAGCATCTGTCCTACTCTAATATGACGACCAAACTGCGACAAAAAACCAAGGAATGTGACGTCCTTCCACCACTCATAGTTGTTCCTCGAATGGATGACACCTTCTTCAATTAGTGGTGCAGTGCTCAATGCCTTAACATAACGCACACCATTCTTGAAGAATCCCGCTAGCTGTTCCTGAATCTTCAACACATTTGCCTCTCTGATCTCATCCTCCATGGCTGATCTCTCAGTGGTACGACCGCTAGGGTCTCCAACGGCACCAGTTGCACCACCAACCAGACCTGTGATATTATGACCTCTGATGTTGAAGTGCAACAGGATCATCAAGGGGAGCAAGTTACCCAAGTGAAGAGAGCGGGCAGTCGGATCAGCACCGCAGTATAATCCAAGCTTTGTTTTCTGTACCAGTTCATTCAGTTCTTCACTCGTAACGTTGGCAATCAGGCCTCTTTGTTGCAGATGATTCAACAGGGGTTCCTGTAAGTCATCTGCTAGGAGCTTTTGATCAACGTTGAGAGACTGATGCCATAGTTGTGAAAACTGATGCACTTTACGGATACCCAGTGGTGGGATCCTCGTCAATGAGCGTGGAAACATTGGATATTCGATAGGCCCTCTTCTACCAAATAACGATGGGGTTCGCTTTTTGTTTTATCGGCCGACGGCGGGGGGTGAGTTTTTCACATTGATGGGGGGGGGCTCCACATCGCACACGCAGCCCTCAACACAACGGTTCGAGTTGAGGGAAGAACGAGTAGATCAGGGTAAATGTATAAGTAGAAAGAGAATATCCAGCTCTACAGTGTGAATACAGGTGATATTATGGAAGGTTTTAGCGACAATGTGTGAGTTAGCTTTATGCATTGCTTCATTCTTCAACGTCGTCGAGCACAACACGGCGTCTGGCGACGGGTTTTTCTGTGGCTGTTGTGGATGATGTGGCTGTCGCTGGAGCATCAGTGGTTGTTGCACCAGTGGTTAAGGTAGTAGATTTGGTCTTCTTCTTCTTTGACTCCTTTGGTGTATCCCAGCCATACAACGGCTTGAAACTATCAAAGAAGCCAACATCCTCGAACAAATTAGGGAAGATCCACAAAGCATTAGGCAACAGCGGGTACGTAATCATGAATAGAATCAGTCTTACAACGGCAATGAGCAGAATCAAGAACACAAGGCCGAGCAATCCCATAGACAAGTACCACACACCACGTCTCATGAACAATGGCCACAATGGGAACAGCATAACCGTAAACACCAAAATGAGAATACCAACACCCATTAACAATGACCATGGGTTCGATTTCTTGTAGAACCATATATAATAGTTGTCATCCTCAAAGCTCGCCTGTTGTAATGGTGAAAGGCATGGGGATCCTTTCTTTGGCTTCAAGCCCTGTTCTCTTGCCTCTTTAGTGTGAAGCTTCTGTGCTGGGAGCAGCAATCTGTTCTTCAACAGCAAGATGAACACGTTTTTCGCATCATCTTTCGTCTTCACCACTGGAAGTCTGTTCTTAGGATTGACAGCCTGGGTCTTGTACTCATCGGAGAGAAGTGCCCTCTTGGCTCTCTTGTATCGGAAGAAATCAACCGACGAGCCCTGAAGAAGCCCTGAGCGCTGTTTCAAAGCCTTGTTGTCGCGCAAGAAATTGGCCACATTCAGTGCGATTGGATCCGGTTGTGGAGCTGCTGCACTCATGGTTCTGGTTGTTGAATTTTGAGTGGATGTGGCTGATATGACCAGTTTCAGAGAGTGCTGTTCCAATTTTGTTGGCTTCGCTGTTCACTTGGGAAGATTTACAGAGAGCGCGTCAAGATTGGGTCACGTGATATATAGGTTTACATACTGAAGTAGTTCTATAAATGTTTAGGGAAAGAGAAAAAGGTTTATAAAGGTTGATTAATAGTATTATTATATATATATATATATATTCGATCAAATTAGAGTAAAGAAGAGACATTTTTGGTTTTAGGACAAATTTTAGTTCAAAATGGATATACATAATTTGGCAGAAGTAAACAACCTTTTATTAGAAAGCACTTTAAAATAATGAAACTTTGTGATAAATTACAGAAAGAACCTGTTATATTATTTGAAATTAATCTTCAAAGTAATTCTACCGTATTTTATAGGGTTTATTTTTTTTGTTTCTTTTAATGGCACTGACATTGATTCATATTGCATACCAAATGGATGTTCTAGGTTATAAGAGCTGAATCATAAAGTAATACAGAGCAATAAATAGACGAGAAGATACAGAAAAGCTTAAACATGACAATGCAATGACATCTGTTCCCAAATATATGATTAAACTACTCAAATTGAACCAAATAAAACCATGCTCCCAAAATTCCGATACCCGAAAAAGGAAATAAATTCCGGTATTTGTGCATCAAAACTTTTTTTTAGTACCCGAACAACGAATTCTTTGAAGCATCGACCAAAAGATCTACCAAAGGCCAAGCTATGGAACATACAGAAGAGGATCTTAGACAGCTCATAGGCTCTTTCAGAGAGTGTCTTCAGTTGTACACCACAACTCTGTCCTCCTCGCTCTCAGAGTTGAAATCAGACCAGGAATTGGAGCATCCAGATGAGGAGCTTTCAAAATTGGCAAAATTGCTTAGTGCTCACGCTACCAAGGTTGGTATCGCATTTAGACCACCTGTGAGTGTGAACGCCTCGTATGCACAGCTAAATGATACGTCTTCTAAAATGCTCCTTATCGTGAGTGTTGTGGCACAGTTTGACGAAGCCAAGTGGTCAACGTTGTACTACAAAGAAGTGATCAACAGAGTGCGAGAGGTTATCAATGGCTTTGTGACATTGTTGGATGAGCTTGAAGCACTTGACTTTAAAGATGAATCTAAAGAGCACTCCGAAGGAAGACTCGTCTCCATTGGTAAGATCTGGGAGAGTTGTAAATCGTTGGAATCCTTGATGACCATTGGAAACATTGGTCTTTTGAAGGAACAGATCAAGTTGAACATGGGAGTAGTTGATGATGCCAATGACGAATTGAATGAATGGCTCGAAGAGCCATATGTTGAGGCTGCTGTTCTTGATGGCAGCGATGATGAAGGGGAGGAAGAAGTTGAACTGTACACAATTGAATTTGCAAAGAAGTGGACAAATAAGATCAAGATGTTGAAGCTTCTTCTCTCATCACTGGGGAAATCACTTCCAACTTCGGTATCTACAGGTTCACCAATCGATGAGTTCAACAAGGAGCAAAACACATTGGGTGCATACGTTGATGATCTCGTTTGTGATATCTCATTGAACTGCTCCAAGTCTGAATTGGACGGGAATGCCATAAAGCTGAATGACCAATCAACTCTTTTGATCAAATTAGTTCGTCAGTTGAACAAAGACGACGAGAAAAAGACGAAATGGCTAGACCTATGGAGCGAAAAGTTCTTACAATGAATAGTCTTATAACATACTTATCGTCCTGTAGTCTTTTTTTTTCTTTTTGGTTTTCTTCGAAAACAGTTGTAGATCACCACTCTTCCCCATCACTTTCATCATCACTTCTTGCAACTTTAGCCTTTCTCTGACTTAATGCAGCGGCTAGCGCATCGGCAAGACCACCACCGCCACCACCGCCACCAGCACCACCGCTTGAAGGAGCACTTGGAGGTGGTGCATCACCACGCTGCTCTTGTAAAATGATTGATGGCTTGTCCAACTGAGATTTATCAACTTTCTTCAACGACCCAATTCCAGCACCACGAATGGATGATAAGAGAGCATCACGCCCACCATCAACGACTGGCAACGATGGTGCAGGTGTAGAGGCCATTCCCATCTGTAAAGGAGGAGGAGGAGGAGGAGGGCCTGGAGCTGGTGGAATTCCGTTACCCATTGGAGGTGCAGGTGGAGCCACAGGAATAGAACCACCTGTTGGAGGTAGGGGTGGTGCGGGAGGGGGAACCTGTTGGCCCATTGGTGGCATCGGAGGAGCTGGTGGTGGGATACTCTGCTGTTGAGGCGGCTGTTGATACTCTTGACGTTGTGGTGGAGGAGAAGGCTGGTACTGCTGCTGTTGAGGCGGTGCAGGAACATACTGTCTTGATGGAGGAGGAGGTGGCACGGCCCTTGATGATCTTGGCGGTGGAGCAGGTGGAGCAACTCCACGCCTTGGTGGTGGAGCAGGAGGAGGTATTCTTCCCTGTACTGGTGGTGGTGGTGGTGACGGCTGAAATCCGTTGACAGGTGCATTTGCTCTTGGAGGTGGTGGTGGCACTGGTCCTCTTGAAGGTGGAGGTGGAGGTACTTGTCTTCCAGCTTGCGTCATGGGTGGAGGAACAGGTCTTCCCGTCTGTGGTAATGGAGGAGGCACAGGTCTCGATTGTGATGTTGTCGGAGGAGTTGGTCTAGCCATTGATGGCTGTGCAAGAGAAGGAGGTGCACCACTGTTGTTTGTCAATGGGGGAGGAACTCTGTGCACTGTGGAATTGACCAACGGTGGTGGGACCCTATGAACAGGGCCACGAGGTGCTTCAGTTTCTGGAGGTGGTGGTGGAGAAGGTTCCGGAGATGGCTGTAAGGATTCATGCGCTGATGATGTTGTCATTTGTGGAGGTGAAGGATCAGAAGCCATTGCTTGTGATGGAGGAGGAGGAGGAGGAGGTGCCTTCTTTCTCATTGATGGCGCATGTGATATACTGGACTGTGGCATTGTCACCGTGCCGTGTTGGAACTTTCTAGGAACTGGAGGTTCCAACCCAACTAGAGGACCACCTTGTTTTCTGATGTAATCCTTGATAAACTCCTTGTTATCGGCAATCATATCCTCCGATATACCTGCACTGGCGAGCTCCTTGTACAAAGCCCTCCACTCAGGTGGTGGTTGATCGTCGTAATATAGAACGTGTGTGGTCTTTCTTATTCTTTGGTCACCGGCTGCAAGATGGTTCAACTCGCCTCTTGGACCAGGAGCCCTTTGATCCTCTGGAAGTTTCTTCTTCAGTGCAATGGTCTGTTTATTCTGAACAGTCTTTTTTGAGCCATGTTTCTCTCTATGTGTGACTCTCTTGTGGAAATGCGCAGCGTCTGAGCTATCATCGAATAGAATGCCAGCAAGGCACTCTTCGAGCTCAAAAGAGTGGAAGAAGGAACGATCCTGGTTGTATTGGAAGTCGACGTACAGCTCTTGGTCCCATAGAACACCTCTGTGACCTGCCACATCAACCAATTTCAAAAAGAAGGAATGACCCACAAGGTCGTCAACGAGAATAAGAGCTCCACTGAGCCCTGTGTACGTCCATTCCTGTGGGTCAGGGTAGGCTATGTACAGACGGGCAATTGCGGCATCAAGCACCTTCTGCGAGGCCTTTGGGATGACACGCTTGACTTTCTCCTTATCTGCGGAGCTGAGTCCCATTTCTTTTTCTGTGCAGTGATCTCTTAGCGGTTTTTGTGTGTAGTTGTGCTTTGCCCTTTGGTGTGTGTGTGCGTGTCTCTTGGTTTTGTTCAACACACCTTTCCTTTGTTTTAATGTGAGGAAGTTGTGTGATCTTTGTTCCTTACGTAAAAAGAGTGAGAGGGACAAAAGAACAACACCTGAGATCTCTGATGAGATGGGCACAGGAGAAGGTTTAGGAAGAAGGGG
>JAJMLK010000274.1:0-14343 GCA_030564145.1 Williopsis takata
TTTGTTTTTTGTAAGAGTTTTTCCTGATCTGTACACACAACACAACACACAAATCCTTTACCCAAGGGAAAGAGGGTACAACTCAACACAAATATCTCTATAAAGATATATCACTCTTTCTGTGTGTCTGTTCAAAACAAGAACAACAACAACAACAACAACAACAACAACAACAACAACAACAACAACAACAACAACAACAACAACAACAAGAAATCAGTCGTTGCCGCCGTAGAAGAGGAAGGGAGAGAGAGAGAGAGAGAGAAAGGAAGAGAGTATATCTATAAATACATACATACCCATACAGAGGAGGAGAAAACAGAAGTTCAAAAACCACATCATAGACACAGAAACACACAGTGATACTTCTAAAAGGTTGTAAACTTGAAAAAAAAAAAAAAAAAACAGTCACTTCTTCTGCCACACATGTTTCACAGAGACGGTTCCATTAAGAGGAGTAACTCCAAAAAGAAGAGGTACGACCACTTTGACGACGAGGCGCTTTTGGGAACAGGCGCTTCCTCTGGTGGTCTGGAGAGAAACTTGTCTCTCGTAAGACCAGAGAGAAACAACTTGAACAACCCGCATAACCCACATTACTACTATGCTCAAGTGGCTGCCCAAGAGCAGGATCACCTCACCGTGAATCCGTCAAGTACAGGTATTGATCCGATTGCCCTGGATCGCTCCGCAAGCAGACATTCCAACAACAATGTTAGAATGTCCACAGAGGGCCTCGTTAACAACGGCGGAATTGAGTTGGATGACCTGTCGAACGAGGGCTCTGCTAATTCCTACACAGGACCACCAAAGGGAAGAACCATGTATGGTTTGAATGATGAGTACGAAAGCCCATTCAAGAGCAACAACAACAACAACAAAAGTACAGGCATAGGAAGATCAGCGTCTTTAAGGAAGAAGGGCAGCAAGTCCAAAAACAACTTTGAGGAGAACAAGCTGTCGTTCTGGAAAGCCTACTGCTATGTCATTACATTTTGGGCTCCAGGCTCGATGCTCAATTTGTTTGGCATGCGAAAGAAGGATAGACAGATGGCTTGGAGAGAAAAGATTGCATTGCTTTCAGTTATTCTATACTTGGGTGCCTTTGTTGCTTATTTGACTTTCGGCTTTACCCGTACCGTGTGCCATGGCCAAGTTATGAGAATGAGAAACAACGAAATCAACACAGGTTACTTGATCATTAATGGTAAGGCTTATGACTTGACAAGTTCTTCGCACCCAGAGGCTGCTGGTGTCCCTGCCGGATCAAACGTTCTTTATCCACCCATCAACGCTGGTGGTATGGATGCTTCGTTCTTGTTCCAGAATGTCAATGGTAATTGTAAAGGCTTGATCACACCAAGGGAAAACTGCTCAATTCCGCACAATGACGACGAGTTGGCTTGGTACATGCCTTGTACCATGTTTGGACAGGATGGTTCAACGTCTCCAAACTTTACAGAGTCAAGCTATTACGACGGCTGGGCTTGTCATACGTCTCAATATGCCAGAGATGTATACTATGGATTGGAGACAAATGGTGATGTCTACTTCACTTGGGATGACGTTAAGAACTCTTCAAGAAACTTGGTTGTCTACTCTGGTAACGTCCTCGATTTGGATCTTATCGACTGGATCGAACAGACAGACCTTGAATATCCATCGCTCTTTGACGAGTTGAAGAATTCTAACATGAGAGGGTACGATGTCTCCCTTCTGTTAGCAAGCTCAGAAGATAGAAAGGCTGCAAGATGCCTATCGGAGATTGTTAAAGTTGGCGTTGTCGATTCCGACAGTATTGGTTGTATTGCGTCTAAGGTGGTTCTTTACGTTTCTTTGGTCTTCATCTTGTCCATCGTTGCCGTCAAGTTTGCCTTTGCTTGTTACTTCAAGTGGGTGGTTTCACCAAAGCAAGGTGCTGACGTTGTTGGTGCCAAGGAGATGAACAAGAGAGCCAACGAACAAGAAGACTGGGCAGAAAATGAATACTCTTTGGGTCCTATCAACAACCCAACATTGAACAAACGTGCATCCAAATTGGACTTTTTGAAAAGCAATAGAATGAATCTTTTCGATTTGGAGAATGCAAACCATGATTACGATACGTCCAATTATCAGCCTTTGGATACGAAGATGACAACAATGGCTCTCCAGGCCGCCAGACAGAACCAACTTGACACCAAGAACAGGGCAACTTCCAAGAGATTGTCCACCCATACAAGCATGGCCCTATCTCCATTTGGCTCGAGAAATCCTTCCATCTCGAACTTGGCTGCAATGGTTGATGTCCACGGCTTGGATCCAGATATCATTCACGAGAACGTTATTCCACAACCTCCAGTCGATTTCCAACCATTCGGTTATCCATTGGCCCATTGTATTAACCTTGTTACTGCCTATTCCGAAGATGAGGCCGGTTTGAGAACCACTCTCAATTCCGTCGCCACAACCGATTATCCAAACTCACACAAGCTGATTGTGATTCTCTGTGATGGTTTGATCAAGGGTTCAGGAAACGATAAAACAACGCCAGAAATTGCATTGTCCATGATGACCGATTTCACCGTTGAACCTGAGAATGTGAAGCCTCATTCCTACGTTGCCGTTGCACAGGGCTCCAAGAGACACAACATGGCGAAGGTTTATGCTGGATTCTACAAGTATGACGACGCTACAGTTCCTCTGGAAAAGCAGCAAAGGGTCCCTGTCATTTGTATTGTGAAGTGTGGTACTCCGAGCGAGGCCAATTCTGCCAAGCCTGGTAACAGAGGTAAGCGTGACTCTCAGATCATTTTGATGTCCTTTTTGCAAAAAGTCACATTCGATGAGAGAATGACAGAGTTGGAGTACGACATTTTGCTCAACATTTGGAAGATTACTGGCTTACTCGCTGACATGTATGAAATTGTTCTCATGGTTGATGCCGATACAAAGGTTTACCCAGACTCTTTGACTCACATGGTTGCAGCCATGGTTAAAGATCCTAGTGTCATGGGTCTTTGTGGTGAAACCAAGATTGCAAACAAACGTCAGTCATGGGTTACTGCCATCCAAGTCTTTGAGTACTTCATCTCCCATCACCAGGCCAAGGCGTTTGAATCGATGTTTGGTGGTGTCACCTGTCTTCCTGGTTGTTTCTGTATGTACCGTATCAAGGCTCCAAAATCTGCTGACGGTTACTGGGTTCCAATTCTTGCAAACCCTGATATCGTTGAGAGATACTCTGATAATGTTGTTGATACTTTGCACAAGAAGAACTTGTTGTTATTGGGTGAAGATCGTTACTTGTCAAGTTTGATGTTGAAAACGTTCCCAAAGAGAAAGCAGACCTTTGTACCAAAGGCTGTCTGTAAAACCATTGTCCCTGACAAATTTAGCGTTTTGTTGTCGCAGAGAAGACGTTGGATTAACTCTACCGTCCATAACTTGATGGAATTGGTTCTTGTCAAGGATTTGTGTGGTACTTTTTGCTTTTCTATGCAGTTTGTCGTTGGTATTGAGTTGATTGGTACTTTGGTCTTGCCTGCCGCTATTTCTTTTACTCTCTACGTTATCATCTTTGCAATTGTCTCCAAACCTGTTCCTATTCTTTCTCTTGTCCTTTTGGCCATCATTTTAGGTGTTCCAGGTTTGCTTATTGTTGTCACAGCATCTCGTTGGTCTTATTTGGTTTGGATGTTGATCTATCTTTTTGCTCTTCCAATTTGGAACTTCGTACTTCCATCATATGCTTATTGGAAGTTTGATGATTTCAGTTGGGGAGATACCAGAACCATTGCAGGAGGAGATAAAGGTCACGAGGAAGCGGAGGGTGACTTTGACCATTCCATGATTAAGATGAGAAGATGGAAAGAGTTTGAGAGAGAACGCCAAGTCGAATCTGGAGGACTAGAGGCTCCACAGAACACTTGGAATCCTGCTGAAAAAGAGCAACCCTATATCCATGTCGATGAGATGTAAAAAGCTACTTCATAAATACATTTCATTTTTTTTTTACCTTCCATTGATATGAAGGTGAAACTATTTATTTGACAATTTGTAGAAGGTCGAGGTGATTTCTGTCAGTAAACTTTCTGATCCTTTCAACCTTCCCATGTAGCGATGGTTCTCCAGGAACAATGGGAAGACTTCCAAGAGAGACCGGTATTGCGGGCTGTGAGCATCCTTCATATTTTTAATCAAATCAAGGAGGTGTATCAAGCAAATGTTCAATTCTTTCTGTTGAATTGCCACCACAGGTGCACGATTGAGCAGCTTCTGGGACCCCGAGAATCTCCTGATTATCATAACAATGCGACAGACCAAATAAGGAAGTGTAGCGGTGATAAGCTTTTCAGAGCCACCGAAACGACATAGTTCAAACAAATCTGAGAGACACACGAGCCTAAATTCAGTCTGAGATAATGCCTTCACAGGCGCAGTCGAATAATCCTCAACTCTAAACTTGAGAAATGCGTTGGTAATTTCAGATGATGATTGGCAGCTCTGGAATAAGAAATTTTCCAACTCGGTATTTTCATACAGCAAGGATGCATCAAGGATCGATGATACAATGCGACCAATAATATCAGATGCCAAAGCCGATTGATCCAGGTTTCCCAATATTACTCTTTTTAGATCTTCATGGATTTTCAGGTTAAATGGTTCATCAAAATTAACGCTGTTGGTCGGAAGGTTCATAATGAAAGCATCAATGATCAATGACCAAATTTGAGAATCTTGCTCCATTTCACCAAGCTGAGGCGCCACTTTTTCAGCCAGTGAAGATATGAGAGCCAGGCTCCTCTTCCAGATACCGACTTCAACCAATCTACCATAGTGTTCAGGATCTTCAGATTTGTACGACAAAGTTTCCATAAGAGCCTTGAATATTCTAGAGATGCTTTTGTTCTCAATCAGTGACTTGAAGTCTTCGGTATCCTCCAGTTTTGTCTCCAGAAGATTTATTGCTTGGACGCTAACAGAAATAAAGCTTGGTACATCATTCTTATGCAGTTGTGGAAGTTTCTTCAGAATCCTGGATCTCATCTGAAACGGCAACAAGATAATGGAAGCAATTTGTGCGAATATAAGATCACTATTCTCCACGGTGTTCAACATTCTCAAAGAATCCAGTACTGAAGCTTGAAGATTTGTAGGTGATTGCAAATCAGATGTGTATTTTGGAAGGAACGGGAAACGAATCGTATTGCTGAATATCAATAGCGATTGCTCAATCTGAGTTCTTGAAAGCGATTGCATCTGACATAGGCTCTCAAAGCTTTTCACCAACTCAACAAGGTTTTCCTGAGTGAGATCAATATCAGAAGATACATACTTGACAGGTTGGCAAGACCAAAAATCAAATAGCAGAGGAAATGTAGTAGAAACAGCAGATGTATCCTTTAACAGATCACAAATGTGGTGAAAAGACTTATAGGTAACATCACACAACTGTGGAACATCAGCGTTCACATACTTTTCGAAAAATAGCAGCAGTGTACTGATGTACTCAGAATCTTCATGTTGTAACAAAAACCGACAGTAGATGTCTGTCACTCCCCTAATAATAATAATGTTGCTTTCAATGAATGATTTGCGGGAATCGACATCTGTAGATGGAATTACAACGATTTCAGAGTCAAGCATCTTCTGGACAACAATCTTGAAAGTTTTTATCCAGTTCAAGAAAGAGCCATGGGAGTCCACAATACGAAAGAAAGTCTGGATAGCCCCATTTCTCATTTCAGGTCTAGAATCATTAGATACATTGACCAAGCTACCAAGCGCATACAACCAAAGACAATGTACAGTGATGTAAATCGAATCACTCGAGTCAACAAGACCAAGAAGATCTTCAGTGGTCTCTGCAACAAATGCCTCATCCTGCTGATTCACAACAATGGTACGGTAGTAGTCCGACAGCAACCAGTAGTAGCTCACTGCTGAAAATGAAATGTTCAAGTCAAACTTCTGAGAACAGAAATTCTCTAATACATTGACAACTGCCTTCATAGACTTCAATGGGAGGGACTGCAAAAAATCATTGAGAACCAATTGAAGAATCTCGAAGGATGACTTTAAGAGGAGCTTTTGTGAGTGAACGTTTTTCGCCTTTTCAAAATATGAAAACGGACTATCAATAATGTGGATGATAATCTCCCATGAAACGGAGAACATCGCGCCATACTGATCAAGAAGTTCATGGAGTGTTTTCAAAGTATCGTGTATAATCTCAGATTCAGTACTTGTCACGTAATCAGCATTTTGTGAATCAAGTATCCTATCCACAACTTCAGAAAATGATTGAAAGAATTTTCGCTCTAGGTCGGGAACATTAACAGAGTTATCATCTCGACCAAAACCAGCGGCGGCAATGTCTGTAATGCAAGAATTGAAAGTGGAGCATGCAATCACACGAAGGTCAGGTGTAGCTTTATCGTCGATAATTATATCAGACAAGAAGGACGATAGAAGTTTCCAATCCTCATTAGATGCTTGCAAATATCTGCTTGCATTCACCTTTGATAGAACATCCATTTTATGCAAGAAGAAGTCCCTGTTGTACCCACACACAACGAAATCATCCTCGATAATTGGTTCATTGAATGTTCCTGCATTCAAGACTGAGTCTTTTCCCAAGATCACTAGTTCATGTATAAAATCCTGATACTCTTGAGACTCATATCCCTTTGTACTTTCATTGAACTTTGATAGCGATGATTCAATAAGTTTGAGGTCAACGGATGATAAATCAGGCTTAGGCGGAACATCCCTGACTGAAAGATAGGCTGATGGACCATTTAAATAGTAGTCAAACCATTGAAACGTGACCAGAATGAATCTCCAACTATGCTTGAGAATTGGACCCAGAGAAATAGCAAGGCTTGTTAGGGCTCTGAAACAAATGATGTGTCTAGAGTTCAAATAGCGCTGTGGAGGTCTTGTAACTCTCTTGGCAGAAAAGATATCGTGAGACGGAGAAATCGCACTAAAAGCATCACTTACCGTACCAGCAATAGCATCACTCATAGAAGAGTGTCTTATCTCGTTGTCTTTGACAGTGTTACAGACCGTCGCGATAGAGAACAAGAGCAGAAGCGAGTCTCTTTCATTTTTCAAGCCCAAAACTCCAGCACCATGACAAAGCTTTTGAAGGGATCTTATAAGAGAATGGAAGACCTCACTTCCAAAAGAAGAATACAGAAATTCTGTTCCAATGGTCACCAAACTCTTTGCATTGTCCTTGATCAAACATTTGAGCTCTGTAGTACCGTCAGTTGAGCTTTCAGTTTCAGTTAGGAAGATAAAAGTATTACTCCCAGCTTTAGAGTATTGCAAGACATCTTTTCCTATTCCCTCACAGAAGTTGTTGGTACATGTGAGAATAAGAAACAAGGTATAAGTTGGGGGTGGAGGAGGCGCATCGGCCTTGTCAAGAATCTCCATGTAACGTACCCTTGGTGAGCAGTTTGCAGCACTTAATGTAAGATCAGCAGATGGAATCATAACGATTTCGTTGGTATTGAGCAACGCCTTGGCCCAATTCTCATGTATAAGATCGGAACAGACAGTGAAGAACTCAGTAATCACCTTTTTCTTTTCCGCAGTGAAGTCATAGACCGTAAAAATTCGCTTTGTAAGACTGTAATCGTTGAATATCATACTGAATATCTCTAGAGACAAAACTTTCTTCCAAAGGGGTAACCTTGACTCAGATGTGATAGCGTGTGTCAACAGTGAGAGAATAACCTCGGCTTCAATCTCAAGAATAGGAAGCTGAGATTTGATTAGAAGAAGGATAATTCTTGATGCTCTAACAACAATGGAGAACTGCTTGTTGTTTGAGAACGACCTCAGAAGTAATGGTGTCAATCTTGTTCTCAGTAGAAAGCCCAGTTCCACATGAGAAAGGAATAATGCCTGGTAATTTGTGAGCACGTTCTCCAACAATTCGAAACCAAACGAGTCAGAAAGATAGTTGACTGGGAGGAAGGAAGGTTTTTGGCGTTCTATCAACGAGCAGAGGTCAGAGAACACACGGTAAGTATCGAAGGCATTCTTCGATATAGTCATGTCTTGTTCTTCGTCCACAATAACTTCGATCTCTTTGAAGACGTCACCCTTGTCCTCCTCAACAACCTTATCAAAAAGCGAAAGAACAATTTGCTGTGCAGTAGCAGAGGCCGTGTTGATAACCATGGAAATCTTGCTTGGTGTTTGCAGCATAGAGCAGATAAGGAGAAGCTTAGCAACAAGCTCATCGTTGATGAATTCCCCATAAATTTGAAAGAATGTAGGTAAGATCTGGAGCACTTTTAGCTGTATATCCACAGCAAGATGAGTAGCCTCTAGCAGTGCATCTAACAGGATACTAATCTTGGAGATCGGAATGGCTTTTACTTGTATAAGCTTTTGGAACGATTGAATGGCGATGGTGCTAAACTTTGCGTTTCTAGATGAACAAGACAGCAAAAATGGGGTTAGGAATTCCAGATTATTGGACAGCTCTTTAAGGCAAAGTGATTCATCATCATCACTAAGACCTTTCAATATGCTCAATGACCTCTGGGCCGCCTATTCGGTGTTAGAATCTCCCTTCTGATATGAATCCACTTTCAAAATATAGCTCACATGCTTGATCTCAGGACTCCTTCTTCTTGTCTCCGACACAAGATTGGTCAATTCTGCACTCAAAAAAGCGATTGTGGACATGATATTGTAGCACCACTCAGCTCTTGCTAGTTTTGTATCTCTTGATTGTTGGTTTGTTTACACTATACTTCGCTGTGGAGGCTCCTTTGAATTAGGCCATGAAACTCGAGGGTTAAAGTCGGAATTGATTCCGCACTCTCGCCATCTACTACTTTGTATAAAGTGGTCAGAATGTACTCCCAGCGGATATTTACAGATAGTTGTTGTTGTGGGTTCGTGTCATTAAATGTCATATCTCATTAATATAATAAAGTTCTCCTAGAGTTTAATATGATTAAATTCCCAAGTCTCCCGAGCCCTCACCTGGGTCAGAATTGAAAGAAGGAGAACTAGTCGTCCTTGACTCCAAGCTGTTCTCATTTTCACTGTCACAAACAACTTCCTTCTTTGAGTAAATAAATACCTCCTTTCTGACAGCAGTTAAAGGTCTCTTCTTACGTGACTCGGCATTTCTGGTGCTATTCGCACTGACAGATTTCGGAACAGCCAAACCATACGCAATAACTTGATCAGTGAAGGACATCAAAGCGTTCGAGGCATCTGTAAAGCATTCTTTCAGCCTCTTACCAGTCCTTTGAGCCACAGATGGTGACTGACTGTTTCTATTGGATTGGAAATTTGATGAACCATCGTTTGTGCCAGAATTCTCAGCATCATCTGGGTGATGTTCGTTCTCTTGGTCTGGCATGATTCCATAGCGTGCAATTCCCTTGTATTCATCTTCATAAACAGGTCTTCCTAAGATTCCTTCTGTTTGCTGTTGGCGTTCCAAAGCATGTAACCTGTTGATCCACTCCCAAGGTATAACAGTGACACTCACATAGATTGTCGTATTGAAGACCTCTGAGAGCTCAGAAACCCATACATCTGCAATACCGGCGATGAAGAATGCAAACTGGGAGTTGATTATGATGAATGTGAGAATTGTCAGCAGAATGATATCTCTGTGAAAGATAAGCTTTCTCTTACCGAGTGCACCATAGACAATGATTAGACCGCAGTACATCATTGAGATAGCAATCCTCAAGAGGTATGTGAAAGCCGGAAGGATGGTAATATCAGACTCGCTCAACTCATCAAAAGTATTGAAGGTAGAAACACCCCATATAGCCTGCGCACAGATAGATAGAGCTCCGCCTATTATGAAGCCTGCTCTTTTCTCTTTCACCCTGTTGAACAGTCTCACGATTACTTGAACCTGAGCAAATTGTGCAATCAGAACAAATATGAGGTCAATAATACTGAAAACGTTGTCATCTTGTAGAGAATCTAGCAGCTGCTCACCAGAAGCAAATCCCAATTTGTGTTGGTTGTTGAGTTCTGCAACTACTCTGGCAAAGAGTATGATTAGATTGACGGAAGCCAAGCAGCTTCCTGCACGCAATAACCAACTAGGCCTTTGTGTATGGTTTGTGAAAATAATCACAGTTAAAAAAATGCATACAACTGTGGAGACAGTAAGCGAACAAACCAGAGGGTAGACACTATACTTGAAGCTTCCTGTCTCAGTACTGATAAAGCTCTCCCACTGGATCTGGGCTATCGGAAGATGGCTGACACCAAGTGGCATGAATGCGGAGAGAACTGGCCCATTTCCATAGCACACTGGAGCATACACAGAGCTTTCAGAGACCTGTATGTTATTTTTCGAGTCCAAATAGACGAAATACCCCGGATTGAGCTCAATGCCATCACATATGGAGAAGCGATCACGCTGCTGCGGATATCTCCACACAATGCTAGAACCAAAAACCATCCGTATTTTGTTTGGGTCTATGACACTGTTTTTTTTTTGCTTCTCGTTATTTCCTTAGGAGTTCTAGTCGTTCTTCTTTTAAAAAAAAATCCCCTGGTCACCTTTGTGACAAAGCATGGATTGGAGAATGTGGGGTTTTATATATATAATAAAGAGGGCCTCCGCTCTCTTCCCTAATTTTTTTTTGTTTCTTCTTTTTTTTTTTCTGTCCTGTCCTGCCACATGGATTTGACTTCTTTCTTACATTTTTCCCCAGTGTATTATTGAAAGTGATCTTTTTACCATACCCACACAGTACAAAAAACACAGCCATCAGAAAGAGCCATCCAAAAACAAAGATATCCAGGAAACGTGGCCTAAGACTACTGATTTTAATAGAGGTAGTAAAGTTACTCAGAGAGTGCCAGAAAAGGATAGGAGCACATCATTGATGATGGTTGATGCAAAGGACAGGAAGCTGACCACACATAAGACGCCTTCTCTACCAAATCTCAACAAGGCATTGATCTCCAACCGCATGCAAAAGAATAATAAGACCGCAGAAGCACAAAATTCTATACCCAAGTTCGACTTTGTTAGGGCAGACGAGGAGGGTCTACTACAGGAATCTCAGAAGAGCCATGAACCACAACGTAACATTCCTGAATCGGTCTCGACGACATCGATTCCACAATCCAATCTCAGCTTCATAGACATGTACAGGGATAGAGACACAAACTCGAGTCTATCACACGATTCAGATGCAGAGTTATCAGAAGCTGAATCCATGTCTGTACAGAAGGATCTACCAACCTCGAATCAACCATCATTCTCAGCATCGTCAAGTGACTTATTGGCGCTAAAAAATTCCAGGAACAACGTCTCCAAAATCAGGCTTTCCATCGAAGAGAGCCGTACCGCCGTATCATCAAGTCGTGATAGGTATGGATTTAAGAAGAAAACGAGTTTTGTATCTGAGGAAGAGTATAACTCTTGGTGGGTGAATTACGCAAAACATTGCGCCAGAAGGAAGAGGAAATGGGAGCAGTTTTTAACAAAGAATGGACTCAGTTTGAACAAGGACAGTCCACTTCGCTTCCCAGCACGCTCGGATAAGCTTAAGAGATATGTTAGAAAGGGAATCCCCGCTGAGTGGAGAGGGAATGCCTGGTGGTTCTTCGCCAAGGGCCCCGAGAAGTTGAAGAATAACGTCGGTGTATATGATACACTCATTGAAAGCACTTTTCACCTTCGCAATAAAGACACTGAGGTGATCGAGAGAGATTTGAACAGAACATTTCCCGACAATGTCCATTTCAAACCAGAGCCATCGGAGCCATCAAAGCCGCAACCTGAGACAGCATTGATCGAAGCATTGAGAAGAGTTTTAGTCGCGTTCTCCGCATACAACCCTTCCATTGGTTACTGTCAATCGTTAAACTTTATAGCAGGTCTATTGTTGATATTCTTGGACGAGGAAAAGGCATTCTGGATGCTAGTCATTATCACATCAAGGTATTTACCAGGGGTTCACGAGATTAATTTAGAAGGTGTTAACGTTGATCAAGGTGTTTTGATGCTGGCTCTTAAAGAATACCTTCCTGAAACGTGGGAAAAAATATCAAATATTGACTTTGATGACCCATTGTCCAAGGCAAAACCTGCCAGAAATCACGACTTTTTGACAAAGTTACCGCCATTCACCCTGTGTACATCCAGTTGGTTCATGAGTGCATTTATCGGTATATTGCCCATTGAGACGACCCTAAGGGTTTGGGATTGTCTTTTCTACGAGGAATCAAGCTGTTTATTCAAGGTATCACTTGGTATATTCAAGCTCATCGAACCAAAGGTCTTGGGAATGACCGATGAGATGGAGATTTTTCAAATTATACAAAACACCCCAAAGACCTTGATTGACCCAACCCCCTTATTCGATATTGTGTTTGGAAGAAGGCTGGGCTACAACCATTTGACCCAAGAAGAGGTTCTGAGGTGTAAGAAATATGTTTCAGAGCGAAGACAGAAGGCACAACTGGAGAATACCTCAGAAGGAACTAACCCAGATTTTAATAGGCACTTACTTGCTGAATCGTTATGGCAGCCAGATCTGTATGGGTTCAAGAAAGGCTTACCAGGCGTTCACTGGAATAAGAATCTTAGAATTAAAATGAAAGCTAGAATCAGAAGAAACTTGTGATTTTACAAGAAAACAAGTACCAATAAACGTGATTTATCTTATTTAGCGAGCTCCCATCCCCTCTGAAGTCTTGCAATAGTAGCAGTGGAATCAATTCCCTTCAACTGTAAAAGATCCCCGATTTCAGCCCATGGCAGCTGTACTGTTTCATTGCTTGGTTGCGACTCTGCCTTTGCTTGTACCAAAGGCGGTGATGGCGTTTGAGTCGGTGTTGATGTCGTGTCTACAGAAGCTGGAGAGGAAACAATTGCAGTGAATTTGATTTCCTCTCCAGAATCTAACGCAACCTCGCTGAACAAAGTGGCATCAGATATGACTTTTCCCCTTAGCAGAAGTTTGATATTGGAAGGCTCAACCACTTGAAGTTCAGCAGCTTTGCACAGTTGGGACTTGACCTGGTAAATCGTCTCTGTGGACTTGACCTCCAAAGAGATGTTAAATTTTGGTGGCTTAATTGACTTAAAGACACACTTATGGGTTGTCATAGCTTGTGTAGCCGACAATGTTGACTTCTTTTGCACGGGAAGGTTAGGAAGCTTAACACCAAGTCCATTAACTTCACGGATATCCTTCTTGAAATCGTTAGGGAACTTTTGAGGATTTTCCGAGAGAGATAAAAGTGTGAGATATGTGGAGACAAATTCTCTCTCCGATTCAGATGCAATTTCTGTGGCCATTGTGTTGTTGTTGTCAAGACTTTAGCTAGTATGCTGTTTTCGAAATGTTGTCAACCTCTTTCTACCCCCCCAATGAATTAATTCGTTTTTGTGGTTGATTTTTTTTTTAAAGATTTGAATTTTCCTCATTTTGTGAAAATCACAGAACCCCCTAGGTGAGATGAAGCCGTTCAAAGAAAGAAAGAGAAGTAGTAACCAAAACAAATGAACTCCATCAGCAAGGGCACAGAACTCGACCCTGAAAGCAACTATGCGCTACCCGAAAAGCTTTTGTTTTTCAATTACCACGAATATGCTTTGAAGAACTACCGACTGATTGGATCTCAACAAGAGGACATACATACACAGACGCTCGTTGTGACACATTTCCCCAATCCACATGTTCCAAGGGATTCAGATTTGTTCCAAAATACCAGAGTTGTCCGCATTCCTAGATCTTTTGAATCCATTGGCACGATGATCCCACAATTTTCCAATTGCTTACCAGGAAGCGAGACTGCTGCGATCGTTGATGATGATGAAACTGGTACGTTCATAGTGAAGGGGGAATCTATGGGTCAATTGTTTGGGACCTCATCGTGCAGTCCTTTGTCTTTGTACATTTCTAAAGAAGAGTTCAAGCAGGTGATTGATGGCATTAATGAGAAGTTGAGGGATGCCTACAATTTTTGGTCCTTTACCAATGTGCTTTTGTTCTTGGCGGATCTCTTCTGTCTTTGGTTTCTCAACGAGTTTACAGATTCTCTCTCCAAACGCGTGAGTTGATTGTTTGATTCAATTGGATTTGTCTTACTGACCCTTTTTAAACAGAAGTTGAACGAGTTGTACAGGTTCATTGAAGAGAAGAATAAGACTTTGGAGAAGTATGGGGGAATACAGATCATCCATCCAAGAAAGTCTGCTTTCCTATCTGTATGTATCGCATATCCAATTAAGACAAAATTTAATGTTTACTAACTGCGCACGATCCAGCTTGATTTCCAGGTCCCAAAGCCCTCTCGATGACTGACTGGTTCATTCATTTTATCTGCATCCCC